>PVKE010033072.1:0-18129 GCA_004027555.1 Craseonycteris thonglongyai
GTGACTATTTTCATAACATGTTCAAAGGGCAGTATTTTACAACACAAAGCTTCCTGATGGATAATACAGTGGTAGGACATAAAGTTTGAAAATGATTCATCTTTCCTGCAAAGGGCAATCAATCCTTTGTTTTTACCAACCATTGCTGGTGCCCCATCGGTAGTTATCGCAGACAACTTATGCAAAGACATGTTTATCGGCCTGGTGTATGTTCTGAAAGTTTTATAAATATCCTTACCTCTCGTCTGTCCTTTCATTGGTAATATTTGCAACAGCTCCTCTTTTACTGTGAAGTTACTACTGTATTTTCTGGTGTATAAGATGACCGGGTGTATAAGACGACCCCCTAATTTTACAGTTAAAACATAGGTTTAGGCCTATATTCGCTGTATAAGACTACCCCCCACTTCCGAGGTAACACCAGTTCTTTTTTTAATTAAATTTTTAATGAATGACATTTTTCGAACATACCGTAATATACCGTACATTGATAGAACATGTATATTGCATGCATAAAAAGCCTGCTTGGATTGGCTGAGTTAGAGAGGCGGTCCGAGCAGCCTTGCCGTGATTGGTGTGGGATCGAGTTGGAAAATTCATTTAGCGGCATATCGAGACGTTTTTCGGGATATACTCGGCGTATAAGACGACTCCCGATTTTCGGTTGACTTTTTTTCGTTTCAAAAGTCGTCTTATACGCCGGAAAATATGGTAAATACCATTCTCACCATAACTGCCAACTGTGCGGTGTCTGATATATCTGTTGACTCGTCAAATTGCAGAGAGAAGCAGTCACATATTTCCAAGTCAGTCTTTAACTGAGTTTGCAAGTCTTTTGAAATTGCATGTATTCTTCTTGTGACTGTGTTATTTGACAACTGTAGGTCTTGTATCGCCGACATAATTTCATGCTTGTTAGAATATTCCTCAAACAAACAATCGGCAGCAGTCAGAAATGCTTCTTTTAACAATTCACCATCCTGGAAAGGTTTTTTCTTCTTTGCGAGTATGTGAGAAATTTTGAAAGAAGCAATGGTTGCCTTTTTAGATTTTTCCACATGTCTAGTGAAAACAGTCTGTTGAGTAGTTAAACTTAATTTTAGTTGATTTATTTTTTTCTTTCTTACTTCAGATTTAAGTGGATAATTCATATCAAAAGTAGTATGATTTGTCTGAAAGTGACGTTCAGCATGATGTTTTTTCGGCACTGCAGTACTACTGCCACACAACAGGCAAATACATTTACCTTTTAAATGAATGAAACAATATGATTCCTCCCAGTCTGTGTTAAAATTATAGGTTTGTTTTCTCTTATTTGGTGCACTCATTTTAGGACTAAAAAAATAAAAATGAAAGTAGTTATAGAACTACAATATCATATCAAATTGCCACCATAATAATAGATTACCTACCTCGCTTTTAGTTCATTTAAAATCGAATATATCAAAACATTGTGATCCTAGCTAACCGTCACGACCCGATCAGTCCCGCAACCGCCATCAAAACGGCAACTTGGCGTCTCCCGGTTGGGTGGAGGAGAGTTTAAAGAGCGCAGCGGCCAAACAAGACGCGACATGTACAAAGGCGAAAGCTAGGGAAAAACTTATACATACGATATCGCAAACATACCAATGAATATAATAAACCTGTGTAGATACTCCAACCATATTTTAAAATTCTAACAAATGTATAAAAATAAATGATAGTTTTACTTAGTGTTTATGAAAAACGTCTGATGCAGTCAAATAATGGCAGCACACACAAATCGGGCTGCGAGCGCCATGGCGCCCGTGGGCACAGGGTTGGGAATCCCTGCTTTAGAGGATAGTAGAACTTTCCTTTATTGGCTTTTTTAGCAAGACATGTTTTAACATTAGTTGACTAACTAGTATGCTTAAAATATGTTAATTGGCAGTGTTTAAAAAGTCTTTTAAACTTTAGATATCTAAAACAAATGGAGAATTATTAGTCTCAGTTAATACTAGATATTAGAAAGGATGTTTTGTATATCATTTTTTGAGTTCTTGTTTATTATCATAAAAACAGCATCTAATTGTCCAAAAGTTTTGGGGGCATGTCGTTTTGTGTAAAGTACTCAAAACTCTAATTAAATATTAGCCTACTTTTGTTACTGATTCTCTGTTATTCTGTTTGCTTTACAACTGTCTTAGCAAGGACAGGGACACCCATGTTGTCATTTATCTGTGTGAATGATTTCCAAATATGCATTTCTGGCTTTGTTTTGGGGAAAAAATCCTTTAATCCCTAACTCCTTCCAGAACTCTTGGTTTTTGGTACTTTTTAATAGATACATCAACACAGACATGTCCAACCTGCTGCCCTGGATGGCTTTGAATTTGGCCCAACACAAATTCTTAAAATATTATTAGGTATTTTTTTTTTTAGGCTCATCAGCTATCATTAGTATTAGTATACTTTATGTGTGGCTTGAAATAATTCTTCTTCCAGTGTGGCCAAAAGGTTGGACATCGCTGCATTAACATAACTAAGTTACTGCTTTATCTTCTTTTATTATTGATCTTCATTGTCTTTCTGTTTAGGGTAATTACCAGTTATCCTTTTTGTTCATTTCCACAGCTGTTTCCCAAATCGAGATTTCCATAATCACAGGTCTGAATATGTGAAATCAAAGTGACTGCTTATAACCTTTATGTTCTGTATTATAGTTTGGATCCTTGATTTGATTCTGTCTTAACACCTTATTGTAAATTTATTTCCTGATAGAAAATACCTTTGTTTTCTTAATGAAATGGAACCATCTGGGTTTAGTCTTTAACTTTCATTTGCCAGAAATCTAAATGTTAGTAGATCATTAGTAAATACCAGGTATAATCATCTTCCTTCCTTGTTCAAGAGCTAACATTGCCTGACAGTATTACCTTTCAGATTTAAACATGCTACTTGAACATTCAAGGTGCTTTACCAGTTTTTAGTCAGACTGCTTCTTTTACTATATTCCCCCAAAACATTCTGGTTTTGTCTGTTTTTCTTTTTTTCATACCTTTCTTTTGTATTGTCCTCTCACCTCTTGTTAATCACTAACCACATTAAAAAAAATCTTTTTTTTTTTTTTAAGTGTATGATATGTATGTACCTTTTTTCTCCTGGTGCATAAGTTTTATGAGAGTAGTACTTTATTTTTCTTGTGTCCTTATTTCCTTCACGTTGCCCAATGCATAGGCTAATGTTCTTCTCCAGGTTTAAGGACACAGTACTAATTGAAATCATTAAATGAGATACTTCATGCTTTTATTTTTACAAATGAGGCTTTTGATCTATCCATGGAAGAATCACTGACCTCTGAAGATACAATTGGCAATGTTGATGAAATCCTAGAGAAGACTGAGTTAAGTGTCTGCAAAGAGCTGGAGATATCTCTGATTGTGAGTATTGATAATCTTTATTATTGCTTCCTTTGAATCAGTATGGTTTCTCTTGCTAATTAGAAAGTATCAAGACTGGTCTTAGCCTTTTATAGACTCTATTTGAAATAGTAACACTGTCAACTTCTAACAAACACAGAGCAAAATCTAAGTCTTCCATAGGGTGGTATTTTCATTTTAATAGGACCATTTACATTAAAATATGTAAAATCTAATATTTACTTCTAGGAAGACTTTTTTTAATCTGAGTGATTCAGCTTCCTTTATCATTTGGTTGTTGAGTTCCTCATACCCAATGATTGTAAGAGAAGACTCTTTAGAGTTTGTAAAGACTTGAAATAAAATCTGGGAGAGCTTTGGAAATAGATATACAAGGTTGATTATTAGCTCCCTTTTTCTATTATGTATATTCTCTACTGCTATGTCAAGTTAAACATTAGTATAGTACCTAAAAAGAGTACCTTGTGTTAATATTGCTCAACTGGGACTCTTTCCCAGTTTTTCAGGCCAATTACCAAAGTTTCAGTGACAGTGTTCTTAATTGTACTTGTTTCTTTTTGCTTTTTGTGATTGTCATTAAAAATACGAGGTGTGATAAAAAATATGGTGAATATTTAAATTAAAATGTATTTCAGTAAAAGACACATGGGGATTGCCATTAATCCCCTCAAAATACTCCCCTTCGCTTTGAACGTACTTACCACTTTCCACTTGCCACTTTCTGAAGTAGTCCTGGAAGCCCTCTTTACTGAGTGTCTTTAGTTGCGTTGTTGTTGCTACCTCACATTGTCCTGAATTGATTCATAAAGTTCACCCTTCATGGTCATTTTGGGGAAGAGTCACAAGTCACACGGTACCAGATCTGGTGAATAGGGTGGATGAGGTCACACCATAATGTTTTTATTTGACAGAAATTTATGTTAATGTGTTGTTCATGATCCGTGACTTACGGCACCCTTTAAAACACACCTTCTCTCAATGTGGCTCAGTACTGACTGACTGACTGCACCGAACAAGTTGAAACTTGTCACACATTGTCACACAAGGTTTAATGCACCACTTCCTCTATCAAAGATCTCTGCCTTTCCATTGGATGGCACTCAGCAGCAGCATTCATTGTCACTGTAGTTTTTGATCACCTCTCATATATACGCATTACTGTATTTCCCCTCTTGTCAAATATTCCTCATTTAGATGGTTTTGTCAGGCTTGACTTTAGAAATGGTTGTTGTTAAAGGATTTCTAAAATAATTTTAAGTATTGAAGTTCTACATATTTAGTTTTTATATTTAACATAGTAGTATCCCCGATTTCCTTTAACATTCTCTACTCAGCTCTACAAATAATAGTATTATATAATGGGAGTAAAATTTCCCATATGAATGAGTACCTTTGACAATAGTCTTCTGTCTAGGAAAATATTTGTGTTTAAGAAATATTTTGAAATGGATATAGAAATTTGTGAAAGGTATCAGTTTGAACTTTATCCATTATTATTGAAGGTTTTAACTATTTTGAATACTCCTTTGTGTATAATTTCATGTGTGTGGTTTCTATTTAGGAGCAAGGTGATGCAGACAAGGAGATCATTTTAAAAACATATAGCCAAGTACTACAGAAGATCCATTCAGAGAAAAGGCTTATTGCCACAGTACAGTCCAAGTACAAGAGCAGTATAGAGGTTGGATTATGCTTTATTTTATTTTGTCTTAAATATTGATGCTTTGTATTTTAATACTTAAACTTTGCTCAAGTAGTTTAATACCCAGTGTGTAGCTTTATTTGTTACTGCTAGCAAATCACTATAGTCACTCTTATCTGGTATACAGTTAAATTCACCTCTCAGCCTTCACAAAATTGAAGAAAGTTAGGGCCTTGCTCTGGATTAGGTTTTGGCTTAAGGGAATATTGTGGCTGGTTTGATAATTTATCCAGAACACTAAAACTTTCTTCATAGTAGCAGTAAGGCTGTTTTGCTTTCTTATAATTCGTGTGTTCACTGGAGTAGCACTCTTTAATTTCTTTCAAAAACTGTCCTATTGCATTCACTACGTGGTTAACTTGTGTTGGCCTAGCTCAGTTTTCAACGTGCCTTCTTTACTGAGCTTAATTATTTCTAGCTTTTAAGTGAGAGATGCGTGACTTCCTTTTACTTGAATACTTAGAGACCATTGTAGGGTTATTGATTGAACTAATTTCAGTATTGTCATGCCTCAGGGAATAGGGCAGCCTGAGGAGAAGGAGCAAGCTGGGGAAATGGTTGGTTGATTGGTGGAGCAGTCAGAACAACACATTAGTTTGCTGTCTTAAATGGGTGTGGGTTGTTGTCCCCTCCCCCTAACGAATACAATAGTAATATCAAAGAGCACTAATCACAGATTACCATAACAAATATAGTAATAATGGAAAGTTTGAAATAGTGTGAGATTACCAAAATGTGACTCAGAGGCATGGAGTCAGCAAATACTGTTGGAAAAGTGGCACCAATAGATTTGTTCAACACATGGTTGCCATATACTTTCGATTTGTAAAACAAACAAACAAACAAACAAACAAACAAACAAACAAACAAACAAAAACACATAAAAAAAACCCCAAACCAAAAACTCATCAAGTTGCAATAAAGCAAAGCCTGTATTTCCTTTTTAGATGTGTATTATATCATTTTTGAAAGCAATTTTAAAAGTGTTTTCTTCATTTAATTGTGTATTATGAACGTCCCTCAAATGATTAGTCACTAAAACATCATTCCTTGAATAGATGTACATTATTTAACCTTTCCTTTGTGTTAGACATTAGGTTACTTCCCATTCTTTTTACCATCAATAAAACTGTACATAATCTTGTGTGTCTGTTTCCTCAGACAGATTCCTAAAAATTATTATTTACTAAGTCAAAAGGAATGCTCATTCTTAAAACTTGATATATATTATCAAACTACTTTTGGGAAAGGTAATTTCAATTTACATTCTCACTAGAAATTCTACTTTGCATCCTCTCTAGTAAAGTATGCCTTACTGTACATATCAGCTTGAAATATTCCTTTTACTTTTGCTACTTTGATTATTGGAACTGATATTCTTTGAAACAGAAATATGGATAATTAAGAAATCATTTGGTAGAATTGTCTTTTCAAAAATTGTAGACATTCTTATTTCAATCTGAACTCATTAAATATTAGTTGAATCTCAGTAGAGAAATAATAAATAGTGACTATGTTGTCTGTGTTTTGAAAATATAATAACTCTTTCTCTTAGTTTAAGAAGCAGGTTATCGAATGTTTAAATAAGCGCCCCAATCTGGATCACTTGCTGTCCATTAAAAAGACACTGAAAAGCTTAAAGGCTCGACTGAGATGGAAATTGGTTGAAAAGAATAATTTGGAAGAAGTAAGGAAACAGTTGGTTCTTACTGAGCTTTATCAGTACCTCATTTTACTTGGGCTCTGGTTTATAAAAGTGATGTATAAATACATTATTTAAAATAACACCATTATTCACATGTTTTATATATTTTTGTCTTTTTTCCTCTGTATATAAATAAAATTCTTAATAGTGTAAATATTTTCTCATGTCATTAAATGTTCTTTAAAAACAGTATATTTCTGCCTTTGTTTTCAGTAACATAAATATTTTTAAATAATTTAAGACCTCTTTTTCTTTGGACTGTTAGAATGTCTATTACACAAACCTACATGCAAGGTAATAGGGGTGTTCTCCAAAAGGTAGAATTTTGTCATAATGTACTTTTAAGATCATAATATTTTCTGTTTATTCTCTTTTTACTGGTTAGACATACAATTTTTCATAAATATTTTAAGTTATTTTCATGTGGTAGTAGAACTAGAAGAATTAGGGCATTCTAATATGAACTATCCTTTAAAAAAAATTAAAAAAAAAATAATTTTATTTTTTATTTTTTTATTGTTTCTGACAGAGAGAGAGAGAGATACAGAGACAGAGAGAGAACTGAACTGGGGGCACTCCCCAGTTCAGTACATGGGTCCGCACAGGCCGGGATTCGATCCTCGGTCTCTGGCGCTGCAAAGTGAGCGCTTAACCCACTGAGCCATCCTGGCTTCCCCAATCCTCCTTTCTTAGGCTTGAAACTTTGTGAAACTGCTAATTCTTTGTGTTCCCTTGAGAATTTGATTTAGGTACAAAAGGGATTTATATTATGTATTAAACTTGAATTCGCTTTTTTTTTTTTTTGTAGCGGGGAGCACTTAATTGGACATGCAATGGAACTACTATAATAGTTTAAAATTTTTCCAGTGTTATTGTATTCTGTGGGGAATGTTGTCTTTTTAGCTTAATTTTTTTAACTTTTGAAGAAATATATCTAACTTTGAAAACATACCTTTTAAGGTGTCTTCTTTACTATTATTGGAATTTTATGGTGTCTTTATGAGTCTTACATTGTCTTTCCTCTAGTAGATGTGACACAAATTTACTTAAAAATAAACAAACAAAAAACAAAAACAAATCTCATGTAGAAAACAATTCCAGGGAATTTAATTGTATTCTAGTTCCTGTTCTTCCCATTTACTTTGTTGTGGCAATTGGTCATCTTTATCTTATAGAAAGTCTATAGCAAATTAAGAGATGAGAAAATTTTGTCATTTTATATCTTTATTTTTTTACCGGTATTTTTGAAAATGTTTTATTTTATTGTTTGTGAGAATGTGAGAGAGATTGAGAGAGGGGGTTGGGTGGGGGGTTCCCAGAGCAGTCTCTATAGTTGTACATCATTAGTTGTGACATAGTCTCATTCCATACAGGAGACTGAGGGGCCATGTGGGGTGGGAACTGAACTAGGGGCCTCCCACATGGGAGGCAAAAACCTTCACTTTTTTGTGGCACAGTTCAGCATATGGGTTTGTATGGGCCGGGGCCAGGATTTGATTCCTGGACCTCGAGGTTTCAAGGCAAGCACTCAACTTGCTGAGCTATCCCAACATCCCCTGTGTTTATTTTTTATAATGTCTTTTTGTTTGGGAAAAGTCATTGCTAGAATACACTAATAAATATTAATTCAACAAGTGTTATGAGGGTCTATCATATGCTAGGTACAGAAGGCTATATAGAAATTAGAGTGATTTGCTATAGAAGTTGCATGAATTCTTACTCGGAAGACTTGTTTTCATTTTATTTTAAGTCTATAAGGTCACTTTTTTTCTTTTTGATTAAAGTCTGATGATCATGATGGATCTGAAATTGAGAAAATGAAACAAGAAATAAGTGAGTTGCGCAATAGTGTCTTTCTGGAAATTTATCGTGAGCGGGATGAATATGTAAGTATTTGAAGCTTTGAAGTTTTGAGTTAGTTTTTACTAGAAATTAGATTAATATGGGGTGCTCCAAAAGTAGGTATACAGTATAGTTATTTGCATTTTATTACATTTACATTTGTTTAACACTGTTTAATCTTGTAAGTGCTTGAAATGTCTTCCATCAGTGTTAACAGCAGTCCTCGAATTTGTCCAGTACACTGTGACATACAGTGTGACACACATTCTGGTCTGTTGTGATGAATTTCATTGATTCAGCTATACCTACTTTTGGGCCACCCTGTATATTATTACTTTTATGAAGTGGGCTATAATCATAAGAATAGAGATTATATCAGCATAGTTATGTTGACACAGTAATGTTTATGTGGAATTAAGAGTTTAATTTCTGATGACAAAATAATTCATAACCATTGTATGATATGTGGAAATTACAGAAAATTATGAAGAAGAAAAACCATCACCTATAACTTTTTTTATTCAGTGGTAGCAGTAATAATCATTGTTAATTTTTTACTTAACTTCCTTTTAGTCTTTTTCTGCTTGTTTTTTTTACAAGAATTGAGATTATAGCATAAATACAATTTGCACATTGTTTATAATTCTGTTTATATAAAGCTTAGATTTTTTTCCTTACTGATACTTATATATCTGTCATTTTAGCATAATCCTGCAATCACAGCATTAACAGGGTAGCATAATTTAGCTGAGGAATAAAACAAAATAAAACTACCTGTTTTAGGGGGAAAATTACATCTTTAAGTCTCCAGTCAGCCACTGACTTTTGTGAACTTGGGAGAGTCAGATAGTGTGTTTTCTCTTTAAAATGGAAAGAATATTGTATTTTATGTTTTAGGGATGTCGCAGGGAAAAAGTAATAAGGTAAATAGTGCTTTGAAAAATAAAAATACTATGAAAATGATAGACATTTAAATTATGCTTTATTTAGCAATCGAATATGACTGTGTGTACTGTATTATTCACTTTGGATAAAATAGTTATTTCCCAGTGACTTGACAAGTGTCTAGAAGTTTAATTTAATAAACATGTATAAATGACTTTCTGAGGATCCTCAGTTTTCACATTTGCTTCAAAGTGGCTTTGTAGAGCTACATATTTTTTCTCTTGCAAAACTTTTATGATGTTTTTCTTAATGAAATAGCCACTATTTTTAAAATGTCTGTTCTTAAGTTTTTGAGAAATGATGACAGTTTTGTGATTCAAATTGGTATATCATCACACTTTTTCATTTTAGCTTGGAAGTGAATGCAGACCTTAGGCAAGGTTTTTGTGCCTGTACATGTATACCAAACTTAAAATTGATAATTAAGTTTTTCTTCTGTTTGTAAGATGGTAATTTAGATCCAAGATGACTCCTGGTTTTCATTTGACGTTTCTTGTAGTAGGAAGCAAAATCAGTGATTGTACCTTATTAGGTTATACATATTAGATTTTACATCTTGTTATATAATAAGGGAGATACTGGTATATGATTTTTTACTGAAGACCAGTATGTCACAATTGAAAATATATTGATCTATATTTTTTAAATTTAGGAGAAGTTGAATAGCTTGACACAGAAATGGTTCCCTGAGGTACCTCTGCTTCATCCTGAAATAGGATTACTTAAGTACATGGTAAGCTTTGTTTCCCCTGAGAATTACTACTTGCAAAGAGTGTTGAAAACTAATGATGTTAAAATTGTGTGTCAGTGTAAAAGTTATAATATTCTTACTATAAAAACATTTTTTAAAGATTTATTTCATTGTTTGAGAGAAGGTGAGAGAGAGAGAGAGAGAAAGAAGGGGGAGGGTCCAGAGCAGTCTCCATAATTGTACATCATGAGTTGTAGCATACCGGTAGTTTCATTTCACACAGGTGGATGTGGGGCTGTGTGGGATGGAAACCCAACTGGGGGCCTCCTGCATGGCAGGGGAGAACCTTTCCTGCTATCCCAGCAGTTACCAGTTGTGCTGCAGTTCAGTTTGCACTGGCCGGGGCTGGGATTCCATTCCCAGACCTCATGGTTGCAAGGCAAGCCCTCAACCTGCTGTTAACCCTGCATCCCCTATAAAAATATTTCTAATGAATAGTTTCTGGGTATTATTAGAACTTCTCTTTAAGACAGTGTTTAATACTGGTATGGTGTATTTTAATTTTATATGTTCCTCACACCCATTTAGTAAATTGACAGGCACTGATTTGAATCACAGGTGTTTATTTTTTGAAATGATAAACAGTTTTAGCTGCTGTTCCAAGATTTAGAATAAAAGTAGGACACTGCTAATCATGAGGTATTTAAACAGAATGTATCTTGTAATTTTAAAGCAGGCTAGAAAATATTCTAGAGAAGTTGGTTAAGGTAGAGTTTACATGGGTATAGTTTTCCAGGCAAGCAGGATTCAAAGCATGGGAGATCAGTGTATGTAAGGGCAATATGGAATAGGAAGTAAAGTGGCTCTCAGGGCAGAATCTGTGAGCTCTGTGTTTTATATCGCCTGCTAGGGATGAGGGACTGTTGGGAGCTGGTTGTGAGCCTGAACGGAAAGGTTTCGGGGGGCCTCGATGGCAAAGTCTTGGTTCCCTGGGACTAACGGGAGGAACCGGCCCGGGACCTTGATGGCAAAGCCTTGGTCCCCCCTTTCATCTCCTTGGGGCTGGGGGGGTGGGGGGTAGTTGGGTGATGAGATATTGAAAAATGTGTGTACCAGCTTCGCATGAAGGCAAGGCTGACAGATGCCAGTAGATTTGGAGCCCATGATCTACATATCAAAGCCTTTACTGGAAGGGGCTGTTATCTCCTATAAAAATCTGTTTACACAGTGCTTTGCTATGCTAATGCCTGTTTCTTGTAATGGCAAACTTTGGTATATAAGATAAGCAGTAAAGCTATTTGGTGCTGCTCCTATTGAGGACAGTCGGCTAGCCATTTGGTCAGTCTTTAATTCCCACTGCTTGAACTTGGGGACTTGGTTCATCCAGGCTGGTTCCTAGCAACAAGTGGTACCCGAACAATACTTATTCTTTAAGACTGTCATTATTTTCATGATAATAGCTTAAAAAAGGTATTTATATAGACTTGTGAACTCAAAAATATGTGAAATTAAAGTGTCTTTAATTGTTAAAGCTATTACTGTAAAATCTTTTCAGACTAGACTTTAAAATAATGTACCGGTAGGTTTTTCCTTGCAATTATTTAACTCTAATTAGTGACTGTCTCATGTAGGACGGGTGAGTGAGTATGTGGTGCTGTGTAGGACTTAATCTATTTTTGAATCATGGCTTATGGATGTCTTTAATGATTTTATGATGTTTATCTGTGATGTGTACTTAGGAAACCCTTGTGGGTTGATTATGTATTGTGTATTACTTAAATATACTGACAACACCTAAAAAAAGAACCAAACCACAATTATAACAACCCCTCTTAATAAAACTACCCTACAGTAAAACTTAGCTTGATCTAAAATGTTGATAGGTTTTAGTGCAAAAAATTATTTCTTTAAAAAAGTCGCAGACTGGAAAAGCTGGGATGGCTCAGCGGGTTAAGCGCTCGCTTTGAAGCTCCGGGGACCGAGGACCGAATCCTGGCCCCGGCCCGTGTGGACCCACATGCTGAACTGGTTAATCCTGGTCATCGTCAGAATCTGTCCTAGAACTGTAGCAGCAGTGATAAAATGGATAGTGGTAACATTTTGGGTGGGAGGGCTTCAAGAGGAGGATCTGGAAAAAATAGGAAATTTTAAATATTTTTACTTTATTGGTACCTCCAGTAGGGTTGATGATGTCCCAATTCATCTAATAGCATGTAACTAATTATATTTGTAGTGTAAAACTATTGGGATTGTTCGGATTTTTCAACTGTAACAAAAACTTTTGTCTAGAACTCTGGTGGTCTTCTTACTATGAGCTTGGAAAGGGATCTCCTTGATGCTGAGCCCATGAAGGAACTTAGCAGCAAGCGTCCTTTGGTGTGTTCTGAGATTAATGGGCAGCTAATTCTTTTAAAGGTAAGTTTAAGTTCTGACTTGTGGGAGATTCAGAAATAAAAGGGGAGGGGGTGTTACTTCACAGGAAAGTAAAAACCCACTGTGTGTTTTCTAAATTATGTGAGTTGGCTGGCATGACAAGTATACCTCCAGTGTGATTGCCAGAACTAATTTTGAATATAAAGCTTTCCTCATTTCCCTAAATAATGTATATCTTTAGTAGTATATACCTATTTTCATTTTTCAGCTGAATTTACACTTCCTAGCAAACAGCCTCTTAGAATTTTTATTTTTCTTAAATTTCTCTGAAATCTTAAATGTTTTGCCAACACAGTCTTCTCTTCTTTGATTTCTTCTCCGTATTGATCTGGGATACTGTTAATCATGATAGTAGGGTAATTTATTTGGTTTTAGTGGCAGTGCATTATAGAGTGTATATTAAGCTACAGGTAGAATTTCTCTTTCCTTTCTAAATTATAGCATTCAAAACAGATAGAAAAGATACTTAATATAATTTAAAAATAAAATTAGATATAATTAAAAAAATTATTATGTTTAAGTTGGAATGTTGTATTGTTAGAGTGGGATTTTTAATCTTGTAGTTACCAGTGTCTCTTTTTTTGGTACAAGGGCTATTCTGTGGATGTTGACACAGAAGCCACGGTGATTGAAAGAGCAGCCATCTATCATAGAGCCTGGAGAGAAGCTAAAGAAGAGTCTGGGTTACTACCATTGCTATTCCTATTTTTGTGTAAGGTAAAGTCTTATACTAATCTCTTGTAGAAAATATTTAAAATAAGTTTTAGGCAGTTTATTCCTTTTAACAGAAAGAAAAAGATCTCCCACAATCAATGTACTCCAAAAATATATTGAAGAATTTTGAGTCTCATTCTCTGTTTTGCTCCTTAGTCTGATCCTATGGCTTATCTGATGGTCCCCTACTATCCTAGGGCAAACCTGAGTGCTATTCAAGCCAGTATGCCTCTGACTTCAGAAGTAAGTAAAAACTACTATTTCCATGGATGTATTGAATGAGAAAATAGCACTTAATGTCTGTTGAGGGCATACTACATGCTTTATGCTATCTAAAATTTTGACTCATGTGATTTTATTTAATTGCCACACCAACTTGTGATATAAGTTATCCTACTATGTAGAGATAAGAAAAATGAAGCTCACAGAGATTAAATGACTTGCACAGGGTCACTTGGCCAGATTCAGAGTTGGGAGTTGAAATTAGGTCTTTTTGGTACTAAAGCTCATGCTTAAAACTGTTAAGCTATACTGTATATAAATTGCATAGTATAGCACTTGGTATTATAAATGCTAAGTTACAGCTTTAATTTTTATTATAAATTTGAATTAGTAATAACAATAAAGGACACTGATTATATCTATCCTCTCACACTATTTTGGTTCCTCATTTTTTGGTAGATGCTTTTATGGTCATTATCTATAATCTATTCTAAGTCTTAAAGCTTGCAGCCTTTAAGTCATTATCTACCTATCTACCTACCTACCTACCTACCTACCTACCTACCTGTATCTATCTATTAATATCTACCGTATTTTCCGGCGTATAAGACGACCAGGTGTATAAGACGACCCCCTAATTTTACAGTTAAAACATAGGTTTAGGCCTATATTCGCTGTATAAGACTACCCCCCACTTCCGAGGCTGTAGTCTTATACAGCAAATATAGGCCTAAACCTATGTTTTAACTGTAAAATTAGGGGGTCGTCTTATATACACCCAGTCTTATACGCCGGAAAATACGGTATTTATATCACCAGTTACATAATAAGGGCTTCTGGCCTTTTATTCTTTCTCTATGCTATAGTCTCATTAAAGGTTCATTTAGTGGAAGCTTTACTTACTTCTGAAAAATCCTAATTAGAAAAGGTTCATGTATTAAAATGATTTGCCTACTTTCTGATTTTTGTGTGTGTACTTGTCTATAGGAAGTTTTAAAGGTCATGAAAGGTGTTGCCCAGGGCCTGCACACATTGCACAAGGCTGACATAATTCATGGATCACTTCATCAGAACAATGTATTTGCTTTAAACCGTGAACAAGGAATTGTTGGAGATTTTGACTTCACCAAATCTGTGGTAAAATATTGTTATTTTACAAATAGGTTCTAGACTTCATTTAATGCTAAGTATTAGGCAATATTCAGCACATTTAGATGATTTTGTTGTTAATTTGTTATGAGAGTTTTGTTTTCAGCTAAGGTATGTTATATAGTATAAGCAATTAGTTAAATGATAGAACATTAGTTTTTAAATTTGTGCATTTTACTTTTTAACCATAAGTCTTAGAAGCAGGCTGACAGTATAGTCTATGGCATTGACAGCATTAACCGTTAATCACTTTATCCTGGTCAAGAAACATCTAATTGCTAGAAAATACACAGGGGAAACTAGGTGCCCACCTCCTACCTCCCCTGCTGCTGGTGCCTTCCCCTCAACAGGTTCAGTTTAAAGATACACACTTTGCTATTTTCTCATTAATGGGAATTTTTAGAAACTTGGGCATCTTGGACTAAATGGAAACATTTAGTTTAGGTGTTGCTTCAGCTACATTGGCTGTTAATTTGGTGCCATTTTACCTCAGAACAGACATTTTATAGAGATAGCAAACAGTGAAAGAGCATATTGTGAACTTTTATTTCTTTTTGATAGAATGGGTAGTCCTTGTACTTAGAAAATGGCCAGTAAGGAAAGGATGTACTTTGTAGACTTTCAGTTTTTTAAAAAGTTACTTAGAATTTTCAGAAATGGAAAATAGCATTGCCTCTTACCCTTATGAAATTTATTTTTAAAAAGACATGCCAAATGTTTAAAGAATTAGTGGTTCTTAGTTTTGAATCTTCTTGAGTCTACAATGTGAATTGTAACCAGTCTCACTGTTAATTTTATGAGACTGATTTTAGGAGCAATTTACAAGTATAATAGAAGAATTTAGGTAAAAATACTTGAAAGCAAAAGATAATAAAGTGTTTCAAATGATTTTGTGTGTGTGTGTGTTGATTAAATGCAGAGTAGTTCACAGAAAGTCATGTCAACTGTGTTGCCTCAAAGATATTTAACCCGTTGTTTTTGTAGAGTCAGCGAACGTCAGTGAACATGATGGTTGGTGACTTGAGTTTGATATCACCCGAATTGAGAATAGGAAAACCTGCTTCTTCAATTTCTGACTTGTATGCTTATGGCTGCCTTTTATTGTGGGTATGTTATTTTTTTAATTGAAATTGATGAGTCATATATATATATATATATATATATATATATATATATATATATATATATATTTATATTACAGTATATAAAGTGATGATTTTATAGAGGTTTTCCTCAACATAAAAAGCAGTGATAAATTTTTAATAGAAAACTGTTTCTTTTTTCTTTTAAAAAAATTTTATGAGATGCTTTCTATCACCTATTGCATACTTTCTATAAATTAGCTTGACTGTCTTAGTTTTGTTAAAGTCAAGATTAACAAGTGAAGATGATTTTGTCTGATATTTATCTGGAAGCACTATATATATATGTGTGTGTGTGTGTGTATGTGTATATGTATATATGTGGTATATATATGTGTGTGTGTATATATATATGTGTGTGTGTGTGTATATGTATACATACACATATGTATACATACTTATGGAAAATAAATGTTAAGTGAGCTTTAGTTAATGATGTCAGTGTAAACTAAATAGCTATTTTCTATTCATGGTTTACCACCCATTCTTTCTGTGAATTTTGAGGGATTAAGTATTAATGACGGAAGGATATCTGTTCTTACTTCTTCTGCTTACCATTGTATTGGAGGTGCTAGCCCAGGGCTCAGGAAAATTTTCTAGAAAGGGCCAGATGGTAAATACTTTGGGTTTTGTGGGCTATATGGTCTCTGTAGCATGAGAGTAGCCATAGACAGTATATAAATGAATGAGAGGCTCTGTTCCAATAAACCTTTTGTTATGGACATTGAAATTTCAATTTCACATACCGGTAAGTTTCATATGTCCTGAAATAGTATTTTTTGAGTTTCTTTTAAATATTAAAAGATGTGAAAACCATGTTTGGCTTTTAGGCTGTACAGAAAAAGCAATGGAATAGATTTGGTGTGTGGGCCATAGTTTGTTGATCCCAGTTCTAGCCAGTATAATAAGGCACCAAAAAGTTTTCAGAAGTTTTGTTAATGTCTTTTAGTTTACGTTATTTGTATCATTTTTTTTTTTTTCCCGGATGGGTGGAGGTCATAAGATACTCTGTCACTATGTTGTTCTTCTAGTCCTGGGGCCTTCAGCTAATTTGCTTTACTGTTTTTTACCTTTCAGAGATTTCCTTTGGTTCTTTTATGTTATTTCCAAACTTCATAGTTGTAGTGAGTGGTGAGTGTCAGGAAGAGACAAGAAGTCCTTCTGCTTATTTTTAAATTTATTATGTGGAACTTATTTGGATCTGGGTTTAAATAAACTGTATAAAAGTAAAATAACTTATGATATATTTTTGAGATGATTAAAAATTTAAAAACTGGATATTTTATATTAAGGAGTTATTATTATTTTTTTCTTTTAAGATTTATTTTATTGATTTTTGACAGAGAGAAACAGAGACAGAGAGAGACAGAGAGAAGGGGGAGGGCCCAGAGCAGTCTCCATAGTTGACATTAGTTTTCCATATAGTTTCACTCCACAGGTGGGCACAGGGCTGCGCAGGGCAGGAACTGGGCCGGGAGCCTCCCACATAGGTCCCGGCAAGACCTGAACTGGGGGCACACCCCAGTTCAGCACATGGGTCCGCATGGGCCGGGGCCGGGATTCGATCCTCGATCCTCAGTCCCCGGGGCTTCAAAGCGAGTGCTTAACCCGCTGAGCCATCCCAGCTTTCCCTTAAGGAGTTATTTTTAATGTGATATGATTATGTCAAAATAGACTGTCTTTTAGAAATGTGTACTAAAATATTTACAGATAAAATTATGAAATGTATAGGATTTGCCTCAAAAATAATAATATATGGGTTTGTGCATAGGGTAAGCATGCATTGGTTGATGGTTGTTGGGGTGGGGTTATGAATACATAGGATTCAGAATATTTTTATGTATGTAAAAATATTACCCATATTTAATAGTTTAAAAAAGTTTAACATGTATTTATTTACTTATTTATTTATTTTATTTTTTAATATTATATTTTATTGTTAAATTTGATGGGGTGACATTGGTTGGTAACAATTAGTTTCCCGATGTACAACTCCACATCACATCACCCATGCATAGCGCTTTATGTGCCCACTCCTCCCTCTCCCCACAACTCTCCCTCCCCCCCTCCTCCCTCCTCTCCAGGTAAACACCAAACCATTGAGTGTGTCCATAGTGCTGGTGCCCTCTCCCACCTCCCCTCCCTCTCTCCCTCCTCCCTCCTCCCCTTCCCTCAGGCAA
>PVKE010033073.1:0-18127 GCA_004027555.1 Craseonycteris thonglongyai
AGAGGCAGAGAGAGACAGAGAGAAGTGGGAGGGCCCAGAGCAGTCTCCATAGTTGACATTGGTTTTCCATATAGTTTCACTCCACAGGCGGGCACAGGGCTGCACAGGGCAGGAACTGGGCCGGGAGCCTCCAGCATAGGTCCCGGCAAGAACTGAACTGGGGGCACACCCCAGTTCAGCATGTGGGTCCGCATGGGCCAGGGCCGGGACTCGATCCTTGGTCCTCAGGGCTTCAAAGCGAGCGCTTTAACCGCTGAGCCATCCCAGCTTTCCCTATAGTTCTTTATAGTGCCTTTATAGTTCTATTGTATCAGTTGTAATATTATTTATGATTTTATTTTTGAGTCCTTGCTCTTTTTGTTTCTTGGTTAGTCTAGCTAAAGGACAGTCATTTAAAAAATCTCTTAGTTTTGTTGATCTTTCTATTGTCTTGCTAGTCTCTATTTCATTTATTTCTGCTCAAATCTTTATCATTTCCTTCCTTCTGCTAACTTTGGACTTTGTTCTTCTAGTTCCTTCAGTTGTAAAGCTTGGTTGTTTGTTTGAGATCTTTCTTTTTCTTTTTCTTAAATGCCTAAGTGTAGGCATTTATCACTATTAACTTCCCTCTTAGATCCACTTTTGTGGCATCCCGTGTTTTTGTATGTTGTGTTTCCATTTTCGTTTGTCTCAAGATACTTTTTATTTCTTCTTTGATTCATTGGCTGGCCAGGAGTATGTTGTTTAATCTTCCTCTCCTTTCTGGCTTGCAAGGTTTTTGCTGATAAATGTGCTGATAGCCATATCAGGGATCCCCTGTATGTAACAAGTCAATTTTTTTTTGCTTTTCTGAAAATTTTCTTTTTATCATTGATTTTTGATAATTTGGTTTATACTGTGTCTTTGAGTAATCATCTTTGGGATGACCTTGCTTGGCAACTTTTGAGCTTTATGAATCTATATGTCCATATCCTTCCCATAACTTAAGAAGTTTTTAGCCATTATTTTTTTAAATAGGTTTCATGCCCCTTTCTTTCTTCTCCTTTTGAGCCTCCCATTATATATATATATATATTCATTCTTTAAAGACTGGTTTTGACAGGGAAAGACTGTTTCTTTATCAGGTCTCTGGGCTGATGATATTGCTTCCAGGCCTGCAGTGGAATGGGGATGGAGCTGGTCATGTGGCTACTACTGGGTATGCTGTGGGTCCATGACTAGCAGGTCCATCACCAGGGGCTTAGGTGGGTGTAGATCCATCCTGCCTAATCCTTGGGTGGATGAGACTGCCTTCAGGACCTTCATCACTAGGGATGGAGCTGGGACAAGGGTCTACTTCAGGGTCTCTAGTTGGGTACACAGAAGGCAGACTTGTTACCAGGTACATGGATAGGTGTGGATCCTGCTGGTTTCTGAACAGACAAGACTAGCCCTGGACTGCATCTGAGTGTGTATGGAACTGAGTCAAAGGGTAGCTTTAAGTTCCATGGTTGGGACCATGGTCTGTAGGCCTGATATTGGAGACACCGATGGGTGTTTCTCATACTGAACCCATGGTGGGTAGGACTACTCCCTGAGGCAGAAGAGGCTGGAGCTGAGTCACAGGGATGCTTCAGATCAGAGGCTGGACAAGTCACTGGGCCTGCCTCTGGGGGCATAGACAAATGTGGATCCCATTGGATGCCTGGGCAGGCAGAACTCCTTCTGGACCATGAATGAGATGGGCTGGAGGTGGGCCATAGGCTGTTTCACGGCCCACAGCTGACACCAAGGTCAGCAGCCTACTACTCAAGGCATAGGCACATGTAGCTCCTTCTAGTTCTCTTGGTGGATGTTATTGGTGGCAAGACCAAGGACAAACAGAACTAGAAGTGAGTCCACAGGGGGATGGCAGCAGTGTCTTCAGATCTGTAGCCAGGACCAAGGTTGGTGAGTCTCCCACCTGGGGCTAGGCCAGCTTTGTCAAAACAACCCTTCTTGACCTTGGGATCCACTGGGGTTTTGTAGCCTTCCACCTGGATCTCAATACTCCCACAAAGATGCTTTTGTCCATGGAAAGTTGACGAATTATTGGTGCTGTGGGGAGATATCATGGGGCACCTCCTATTCCACCATCTTATTTATGTCACTTCCTCTGTGTTGTTTCTATAGTTGCTTGAGTCATGTTTAAACTTAAAAAAAAAAAAAATTTATTTTGGGGATACTGGGATAGCTCAGTGGGTTGAGTGCTCATTTGCAGCCCTGGAGTCCGAGGATCAAATCCTGGTCCCAGCCTGTGCAGATCCATATGCTAAACTGGGGTGTGGCCCCAGTTCAGTTCTTGCTGGGGTGAACTTCCCATGTGGGAGGTTCCTGGCTCAGCCCACAGCTCTCAGAGGCATGTCTCCCATGTGGGAGGCCCCCGGCCTGGTTCCCATCCTGCTCGGCCCCCTGCCCACCTGTGTGGAATGAAATATTTTGAAAACTGATTATGTACAATTATGGAGACTGCTCTGGGTCCTCCCCCTTCTCTCTGTATCTTTCTGTCTCTACCTTTTTCTGTCAAGACAATAAAATAAATCTTACAAAATTTTTATTTTGATAGTTTGATACAGTAGGGCAAGTTACTAAAACCAACTCTGTGCAGCTTTGAGAATTATGCAGTAATTAACTTAATTTTCATATTAGCCTTAAACGTACTTTTTAATCAAATACTTATAAGAGCTTATTTGTGTGTGTGTGTGTTTGTGCGTGTGTGTGTGATACAAAAATAAAATGGGAATCAAACATGTAGGTGTCATTCCTCTCAGTCAGTTGAGTTTGGACCTTTTCAGGCACACAGAAGTGTCTATCCCAGATTTAAACTGCATAAAATCAAAAACAATCTGAATAAAACTAATTCAGGTCTAAAGAAATCCATGCAGGAAGCTATACTTGACCAAACCAAATTAGAAATACGGCCTTTGAGTAATTTCATACATTTGCAGGAACACCCAATCCTCTGAAGCCTGAATCTTTAGAGAACAAATACTAAAAATAAACAAAATTTTAAAATAGGAAAAAATGTACTGCCTTTGTGTCAACTTCTAAAATAAAGGCCATGTGATTACTTGAACATTTTAACTTTATTATAGGTGCTTTTTCTGTCCCTGTCTGTCTCTCTCAGTATATGCCACTCTGAGCACTTTTCCTCTGGGTTTCTAGCACCATTTCAGATGCTCAGAATGTAGGTCTAACAGTTAAGGCTGAATAACAAACAGAAACATGGCACGGCTGTCTAATTTTGCTCACCTCCCCACGCAGTGGCTCCTCCAGAGGGTGGTGGCGCTGGAGCCGCAGCTGCTGCCGCTCCTCCAGAGGAAAAGTCTGGCTGGAGGTCCAGGAGGTCACTAGATGGTTTAGAAGTGCTGAAAGGACAATATAATTTTAAAATCAGACTTTGAAATCTTACATATGCTTTTAAATAAAGACTTGTGCAGAAAACATGAAAGATTTTGTACATTTTAAACCAAATAAGAGACTAATCATTCGGAAAACACAGCAGTATAGAATGTGTTCTTCTACCAAGAGTTGGCAAACTACTTCTGCAAAGGGCTAGTTAGATGCAAAGTATTTTAGGTTTGTGGGCTCGATGATCTCTTTCACTACATGACTCTGCCATTGTAGAATGAAATGTCATAGACAGTACATAAACAAATAAATGTGCCTTTGTTCCAGTTAAACTTTATTTCTGACAGTGGGCTAGATTTGCCCCCTGGGCCATAGTTTGCCAACTTTGCTCTCTAGGCAATAACCATACTTCAAGCAATGGGTCACTCCCCAAGTCAGAGAGCAGAAATTGAAAGGAAAATAGTAAATGCCTCAAAGTAATGTGTAATTTTCTTAAATACGTTATGAAATGCTGATTATGAGAACTGTGACAAAGAAAACATACTCCAAATATTAAAGGTGATATTAGGGTAAGAGAATTATGGGTAATTTTTTCCTTTTGTTTATTTACTAAGTTTTTTGTATGAAAATTTCTTGTCTTTAGAAAAAAAGTTTATTTATAAGCCAAAGACACTAAAATAAATAATTACTAGTACCTTCCAAATAACTAAAGTCTATCAAGTATGCCTGTTAAAGGTCTCATTCAAAAATACATACCGGTATATATTTTTTACTATTATTCACTTGGGACTATGCTTTTCAAAACTACCCCATCTATAAAAGTTCTAAAGAGGAGCCTAGAACTTTGCTATTCAAAGTGTGGTCCTCAAATTACTAGCATCCTGAAACTTTGCTAGAAATGCAACATTTTAGACTTAGACCATATCTACTATATCAGAATCTTTATTTTAACATGACCCCAGGTGTTTCACATTTACATTCAGGTTTAAGGAGTACTGGCCTAATGGTTACCAGATAAGGTACCAAGTCATCAGGTTCCCCACCCCTCTTTGTAAACAGTAGTTCCACCTTTATCTTTTTCACTTATTAGATTTCCAAATAATACTCTTTTGAAGAAAGAATTCTGCTGCTTAAAAAAAAAAAGTTTCCAAACACCTGACACTAGGCTAGCTTTGATGTCCATTTCATAAATACAACTGATCTAAGTGACAGAATAGACAAGCATTTATTATTAAGACCAAATCAAAGCTTTTATAAGAAGCAACTTCTCTTGGTATAGAGTCAGAAAGGAGTTGGTTTTACCAAGCTTAAGATTATAAAAAGCAAAATTAAGCAAGTTGAGGGTACCATGCATAATTAACATGGTGCATTAGTTGGATTTATCGCTCAGTTCAAAATTTATGTCTCCAAACACTCATATAGGGCATTCCTAATGAGCATCACAGACACTTAAAGTTAGATTACAATCCTCTCAAGACAAAAGAGCCAAACAAAGTGTTGGCCTAAAATTATGATTTGAGGAAGCCCCTATAAGTTGGGGCTCCATTTTAGGCAGCCCTGCGATGTCACAGAATTCATAGTCATTTCTACCTTTCTCACTCCTGTTTTGACCTGTGGGTGCTTTAAAGGCTGATTAGGAATACCACAGTAGTCTCTTCCTACCACCAGAGTTTGAGTCCCTCATATGCACCAGCTAATTCATCTACAACTGACAGGTGTTTTGTGTTTTTTTTAAGCATGATAAGACAACTTTTCATTTCCTACAAGAAAAAACTACTTTAGAAAACATCTTCCATATTAGCAAATTTCAGAAGAACTTGAAGTGTACGCATCATTTTTCCATTTCCTTTCCTAAATGTGTGAGCAACAGGGTAATATCCACAGCTTAGGTCTTTCTAATGCTTTGAGAGGTACAGGCCTAAGTCACTGGATAAAGTATAAAAAACTTACTTTGTGTACCTAAAAATAATAAAAATATCACGTTAGCACTACCTTTTATTTTCTTAAATCATTTGGGTTCAGTTCGCAAAAATAAAACAAAAACCTCCATTAAAATATTAACAGACAATTCACTGCATACTCATTAACTAACCTGACTGGGACAGCCGCAGATGCAGTTGCAAATAAATCAACTGGTGGGGATGTGTCAATAGTTTTAGCTGGTGTAGAATTAGGAGACGTAACAGTTGTGGCTGGAGAAGACTGAAAGTGAAGATGCACAATACACTCTAGTCAAATACGAATCCACAGGACCCAGAGCAACAGGACTTTCACTTTGCAGACCCACGACACTCCCAGCAATTTTTGGTGACTCCTCTTGGGGGAAAAAACTTAAGAATATTTGAAATCAAGATTTGTAATAAATAATCAACAGTGGATAAAACATCTTTTAAATTTTAAAAGTTAAATGTAATTTATATAAAAAGATAAAAATATATGGCCTAATATTGCAAAGACTTCTATTCACATATTTAAAATCAAAGTAAAATCTATTTCTTGGACATAAAATTTGTGGGAATGATCTTTCTAGCTGCCATTTTTTTTTAAAAAACTATAAACTTCAATAATGGGTATAAAACCAAGGCCATTCTTTTTCCTTTGCATCCTAAACAGACCTCATGTGAAGTCTTCTGAGATGCCTTTAAAGTCAAGAAATCTAACTTACAAAATAATTCACAAATGGCAGAGAATGATTGACAAAAAGATTCAAGTCACAGATAGTTTGAGGACATCATGGATATCCCTTCACTAATATAACAGAGATCAAACTAAAACAGTGAAATCACAGCTAAATTGATTGCCCTGGACTGGTTTATTTTTAAGAAAAGGACTTAATAATCGGCCAACATATTTAAAAATAAACTTTTATTGAATCACTATCCCATTTTATTTTACTTTTGTATATTTAATTCTTCACATGGTCACAAGAGAACAATTAATGAACATCTCAAAACAGTCCTCCAATATTTGGTTCTGTAAGTGGAAATGAGGTGTAACAACAAGTATACAAAGACCAAGACCAAGTAAGGCCGACCAGACACTGCTGTAACTAGATATCTGATTTCAAATAGACCAAACTTAAAGGACATTGCAAAAAGAATAATTTAAGAAAAATGGTGGAGGAGATGAGAGATTTATAGAAATTTAGAGACTTAACTAGTATTTGTCTAATATCTATTTGTCCAAAAATGTAACTAATCAAAAAGTCAAAATTCAACTGATAGACATGTGCCAAGCATCCAGCATTTTGAGAAAGACAAACATGTGAGCCATATGGCTATCGCTACTCATAAAACATCAACTCAAGCCTCTCTTCATTAAAAATTCAAGTTTTTCAAATGCAGTGTGAAAGATCATCAAGGGAATAGAAAGAACTAACTAAAATTAATTTGCATGTCATCCACTGTGGACACTGACAGTTCCTCTAAAGAAATTCGTTTTTTTGTTTTTTTTTTAAGCAACATGGGTAAATGAGGTTAGAAAGAGATGTATATGAAACACCACCAAGAACTTAATGACAGCAATGTCTCTACAAACATAAATACAGAAATGAAGGTCTTCAAAGGCCAATTAAAAACTGTCTTGTAACAGCAATTTCTGAAGAGATGAGAGAGCTAGGAAAACAGAATCAAAATAACCCCATTATTACAAAAAGAAAAAGTCAATAAAATTCAATTTAGGGGGAAGCCGGGATGGCTCAGTGGGTTAAGCGCTCACTTTGCAGCGCTGGGGACAGGATCGAATCCCGGCCCAGGCCCGTGCGGACCCATGTGCTGAACTTGGGAGTTCCCCCAGTTCAGTTCTCTCTCTGTCTCTGTATCTCTGTATCTCTGTATCTCTCTCTCTCTCTCTCTCTCTCTCTCTCTCTCTGTCAAAAACAATAAAAAAAAATTTCAATTTGGCCACAATATGGAAACAGACCACCTCAAAGGATGCCATAATTTTACTATACTCTACTTAGCAGTCATATATTGGAATTTTTCTCATAGACACAATGCTTTTAAGCCTGATTTTGTATCAGAATCACCAGGGTGCTTGTTGTTTGTTTCCTTCTTTGTTTTACTCAATTGTTTGTGCTACCTCCCCTAGGGGGACTTAGGTAGCCAGCCAGGCACTGGCACCATACAGGGTGCCCAGGACCCATCAGTGCAGTCATGATGATATCCTTCATGTTTGTAATGCCATCAGTTATATAATGCAAATTTGTCAAAGAGGAAAAACCACATTTATTAAAAAAAAAAATTTTTTTTGCCTGAAAAATATAATGGTTAATGTTAACTATAGACTTACATAAAGAAATAAATACTCTTGTCACCAAATAACCCTGACCCTGTCCTTTAATATGCTAAAAAAGAGACAGGGAGGTGAAGGGGTCATTACACTAATTAAAGTACACTGTGTAAAAGGTATGCTTGTGGAAAAATACCCAACTGCAACTGGTTTCTCTACCATTAAAACATGCATATTATTATGTGCCTTACCTATCTCACAGGGCTATGATAATGGGTATGTAAAAATGTTTTGTAACTAGTAGAATGTTACACTGACATATTTGTTTTTAGTTGTAATATAAATATATAAAAATTTCTTCTACTTAAAAAAATTATTCTAAATAGAGAACTAAGTAGACACTGCTATATTACATTGGATACAAATATAAACATTAAAGAGAATACATACAATATAAAGGAAAATACATAAAAACTTATCTTTCCTCAGAATATAAAAAATAAAATTACTATATTATCTACTATATACCCACAACAACTGCAAACAGGGACTCAAACAGATATTTCAACACCCATGTTCATTATTTACAACAGACAAAAGGTGGAAGCAACCCAATTGTTCATTAATAGAGAAATGAACAACATATGGTATATACATAAAATGGAGAATTATTCCGCTTTAAAAAGGAGAAAAATTCTGACATTTCTATAACATGAATGAACCTTAAAGATATAATGTTAAGAAAAATAAGCCAGTTACAGAAAGACAGATACTGGATGACTCTACATAAATGAGGTACCTAGAATACTCAAAGTCATAGAGACAGAAAGTAAAATGGTGGCTGCCAGGGACTGGGAAAAAAGGAAATGGAGAGTTAATGTTTTGAGTTTCAGTTCCAGAAGATAAAAAAGTTATGAAAATGGATGATAGGATATTGCACAATAATATGAATGTACTTAATACCACTGATCTGTACACTCAAAAATGGTTAAAACAGACTTACCTTACTTAATGGAGAGGGAGCACCAGATCTAAAAGGCAACAGAGAAATTAAAACTGAATATACATAAATACATTTGCAGAAGCATTTAAATTTGATATCACTTGGTCAAACATTAACTTGTTTATATACAATTTATTTTTAATAACAAACACATTTTTTTAAAAATAGGCTTTTTATCTTTTACTCAATTATGATATTTTCTAATGTTTTCCATCCACTTAATTTCTAGTACTAGGAAATCTTAAAATTAAAATTTTTTCTGTACCTCTAGTAACTCAATTCTTCAAGTTGATCATTATTGCCTATGTCCATCAAAAATAAACTGTGCAAAATGAAATTTAAAAAATTTTGCCAAGACCTTGGAGAAATAATATTTTATAGAATTAAAAAAACCAAACAACCCTCTGGCTTATTATTTTATAAAGTTAGAAAATATATTAGGTTAAAGTACATTATGATTTATTTGGTCATAACTGTGATGCATAAAAGGAACACCAGAAAAAAAAAAATCCCTATGAGCTCTGTGCCTAAAATGTGTCTCAACTTCCATATTCACACTTCTGAAGTTGGTCTGTTTTTTTTTATGACTGTAATGAAATCTATGAAAAATATCCCTATAATCCTGTTAGAACTAGAGGGAACTTGAACAATAGCTGCAATGAGTGTTTCTAAGGGAGGGAAGGAAAATTAGGAAGAAGTAAAAAATTGTTTTAGTTATATTATGAATAGCAGTGATAATTGCCCACCATTTCTAGCAAAGTGCTTCAGAAACAACTGCCTAAACAGCTTATACTTTACAACCCAAGTTGGTGGAAAAATTAATAATAAAAAAATGAATAAAAATTACTTTTCAATAAGAACCTTAATGTCAGGGTCTTATAGGGTAGCAGAGATGGCTTGCTACTTATCTACAGAGAAAATATTACACGCAGCAATAGTAGAACAAAACCAGCAGAGGTTTAGTAATTGAAATTTTATACAATATTATGATATTTTATCTTATTGGATGTAGCAAAAGAAATCTAGCAGCATTATATGCCTGATTAATACCTTTTGCATTCAATTTCATTTGCAAATACATGCCTGCTACTTTCTGTTCAGTTTTTACTTAAAATGAACATAACAAAATAACATAAAGTAAAGACACACAGAGATTTCTGCTATATAATGAAGGTAGAAGCATAATGGTAGCAATTCATCATGTGTAGTTTGGCTAAATGTTATCTTAAGGGTAGCATACCCTATGAGAAAAAGGATATACATTTATCTTTATTAATCATTTCAAAGGGCCTACTGAAACAAATAAATTCAGTGTTCTCTGTATCTACAAAAAGTTACTTACACACCTAAAAAATCTAGTATAGTGTAAGGTTGAAAATTCCCCAGTGAGTTACTGTCTAATAATTTCTCTACTCCCACCATTTTTTCTTTATATATGCAGAAAAGAAACAGAGTTAGGTCTAAATAAAAATACAACCAAATAATGGTCTCAACTCGGCAAAGAAAATAGAAGCCATATGACATACTCACTTTCTAAGAATGAAATAACTGAAATTAACTTATCTCTTAAGCAATTGTCATGAACCAATTCTCAGTGGTACTAACACAATGAGAAATACTACTATGGAAAAGAAAATCAAGGAAAACCAAAAACTTTTTGACCCACGTTTCCAAACTAATACGTAAAAATTTCTAATATATTCTATCCTCCATAGCAAGAATAAAACTATAATAAAGATAACAGAATTACTCTACTTGTTATTAAAGAATATCATGTTCAAATCTAAGTCTAAAATATCAAAAATAATGCAAGAATCAACTTGCCAAGCTCCTACATGAATGCTATTACTAAATGACACTTGTAGTTACCCAATGGATTATGCAGACATGAAAATCTCCTTCTGTCTATATCAAGCTATCATGCCACTTACTGCATTGCATCTTAATTGTCTGTTTAAGTGTCTGGCTTTTCTAGTAGATGTTAAATTCTTTGAAGTGAAGAAATCTACCGTATTTTCCGGCATATAAGACGACCGGGCGTATAAGACGACCCCCTAATTTTACAGTTAAAACATAGGTTTAGGCCTATATTCGCTGTATAAGACTACAGCCTCGGAAGTGGGGGGTAGTCTTATACAGCGAATATAGGCCTAAACCTATGTTTTAACTGTAAAATTAGGGGGCTGGTATCTCAGTGTTTATATCCCCAGCATTTTACAGAGCAAGCACCTGGCATTGTGTAGGCACTGAAACATATTTCTGTATTATCTCAATTTTAAATGAGAATATATTCATGTACTCTTTATATAAAAAATGCATTAAGCAAAAGTCTTAAAATTTATGTTGCATGAAACTAAACTCCTAGGATGTGTGACCTGTTCCCATAGTTTAGATACAGCTTTTTACCAAGATGCCATCAAAAAAAGTGTGAACCATTCATTCTGAAGGGATTCTGTCCAAATAGAATAGTATATAAAAATACTGCATTAAAATCTAGTTATTCTCAAGAAAAATAAAAAGTGAGAGCCAGGAGTTCTTTCAATGAGGCCATAGCTTTTAAAGGGATCATTGATTACTGATTAAAATCTGAGGGCTCTGAGGCTCAGAGAGGTAATAACTTGTCCAAGTCTCATCATTCTTTAACAGTGCATTTAAGACTCCAGTCCAAGTCTGTCTGATGCCCAGCCTGTCCTGACGAAAACACAGATGAGCCCAGCACGTTTGTTCCTCTCTTAAGTAACCCCCAAAACTGCTTCCTTTTACCTGTTCCTTGGTTGATTTTCTACCCTACCATTGGTCGTTTCCCCTTTATAAATTAAAACGCTATAGTATTTCATATATAGATAACATTTATTAAAGGCCAATACTTATTTTAATTATTTCAGCTAGAGAAATCTAGTATACAGTGAAACTACATTGGGGAAAAAAATAAAACATGAATATAATTTTAGAAGAGAATGAATAACCATGTAATAATCTACCCTAAATTTTATAAAATGCTACAAACAATTATGTAGGTTTTTACGATAAACACAACAAATGCCAAGGTTTACTTCCAAGATGTTGATAGTAAGCTATCAAAATAAAAAATTTTGTTATTTTTTATTTACAACAGTAACTCCTACATAGTTCTGGCTATAAATGCTAGCTAGATAAACAAACAAAAAAGAAAACAAAGGTGTGAAAATTCTGTTTTCCAAATAATTTCAATTACAATAGCTCTATCTTGAGTTTCTTGTACTCTCAACAATTAGTAACCCACTTGTAAACTGAAATCAATTTCTCTCTTTTGTTCTATGGAATCATAGAAACAGACAATATACAAAGGTATATCATACAGCGTTGCACAAAATTTCAGAAATAAATATCAATGAATATAAAGGGCATACACAGTTTTTATAGTATACATTTGAAAGGCTTTGTTTTATCCATTTACTTGAGTTAGAGGTTAGGATAACTTTATACTGCTACTGGAAGATAAAGAAAACAAGTTTAAGCAATTAATTTTCTTTATGAAATTGTCTTTTGGCACTTCTGCCATATGAAATGAGAAACTCTTTTGTTTAATAAACAAATGAAAAGACTTTTGATTTCTAAAATCTAAAAGGAATATATATATATATACACACACACACACACACATATACACCTAAGACAGATTGTTAGTTTTGATGCAAAAAGACCAAAATAAAGTAAAACCATTTATGCTAGTCACCTTGGGAGACAAATTAAAAAAGTGCCATGAAAATCCACAGGTGTGTAAAATGGACAGAAATCAGTTTAAAATGTGCTAAATACCAAATGTGGACTCTTAAGAGTGTTTTTTTGCATTTTCAGTAATAACCAAATGCAAAAAAGTCACTCAGTATAGTACTTACCCTTCACTTAAGTTCCCAGGTAAGCACAAATATACAAAGAAGAAAATAGTTAACTACTACAGTTCATTTATTTTAAAAATAGGGAATAAGTAAAAGACAAGTTCATATGTGGTTTCAGCCAATTAAGAAAATAAATCTGACAAGCATAAATTGATTTTAAAGGTGAAAGAAAATTTATGCTTAGCAAAAGGTAATTAAAAATAGAAATTTTTATTTCACTACTCTTGAAAATGTAACTAAGTACACATAGCTAGAATTTCCAAAAACAGTTAGCAGCAGCCACAAGGGGGCGAATTTAGATTACAAGTTAGGGCTAATAAAATCCATTCTAGAAGGCTGCTCTCCTGCGCTGCAGCCCTGGCAGATTTAACAAGGGGAAAATATGGATCTGTACACAGTATGGGAGACCCTGAAGGGGAAAAAGTGCAGAGAAGTTGACTTTTCACTGATGTGCATCCTGTACTGCCCAAGGGCAAGGCTCTAACACTTGGGGACGTGCATACTGTATTTCCTTAGCGAAAGAGGTTCTTCTGCCCCAGGAGGAGGGACATTTCTGACTTCCTGCCTCCTTTTGCCTCAATCCTAGGCAACTCACTTGCCTTCCCAGACACCCTACTATAGGGTGGCCCCAGCAATAACTGGCAGTGGGCATCTTCTATTATGACATATACATGCTCATGTCTCTTTAGTTGACAACAATCAATCCACAAAAGTCCAATCATCCATAGCCATACTGAAGCGACAGCAGACCATGGCCTGTGCTAACGAACTTGCTAGAGACCGAGAAATCCTGTCATCCATCATTTCAAATAACTCTGCCATAACTGCCCGAGTGATTCCTACACACACTGTTGCTTATCATTGAAAATTCAACACATGATAATTTTATGCTAACTTGAAAAGATGACAGAAATAATATTTAAGCTAATAACATAAGAAACAAAAAAGTAACATCAAGACTCAAGTCTAGATTCCTGGAGAGAAAAAGGCATAAAGGAGTTACATTTTGAAAGCTACATCACAGGTAAAATCCATGATCAGACCACTGTCCTGCAGTGATCACTTCTTAGGTTATCTCTGCTAAGTTTTGCTTTCAACCTACGTGGAATAAACATACAGCCAGGATGATCCACAAAGACATTTAAAACTGAATCTTTATACAAAGTTACACAAAGTGTTCAGGAGCCGATAATGAAGTATAAAATAGTCCCTGACTTCCAGAATCAGAAAAATCTATTTAAACCACATACTCATATATATGTGTGTGTGTGTGTGTGTGTGTGTGTGTGTGTGTAGGGGGAATATCACAATACAGGGCAGCACATGATTAAGGAAGGGTTCATGGGATGGCCCTCCCAGATATATAAGATTTACATACAGGGAGATAAGGAGGGTAGGCATCCAAGACTAGCAGAATTATTTCCAGAGCAAGGCACAAAGACTAGAAAGCACTGGGTCTGGTGAATACACAAGTTTGGCACCTTCTAGAGTGAAGAAAAAAAATGTAACCTGGACATTCATTGCATGCAATGAAGAAAAATTGTCAAAAATGTAAGTGCTCAACACAAAGGTATGAAAATCCAATAAAACTGCATTTATCACTTCTTGATTGCTACTCTATTAAAAGATCTCTGAGTAAAATGTCAGCAGCATGCCATGCTGAGTGGTTCAAGTAGGGAGAGTCTGGAGTCCAAAAAACTATACTTGGCTTTACTTTTTTCACAGTGGGGTTGGTAACATAACATAGTGTTCAAGGCTCTTGTAAAAGTGTGCTTGTTTTTACTCATACCCAATGATAACAGCCTCAATTTTTAAACATAAGCAACTCTTTTTCTGTGTATTTTGAATCCCTTCTATGGACAAGTTCAGTTAACATAGATACAACCTACTAATTTGCTGTAGTACCGGTAGTCTATTAATAGATAAGATTGCCTATACAAGAGGGTGACATTCTTAAGTTAAAGGAAAGAAGGAGGATTTTTTTTTTTTTTTAAGATGGAGGATTTTGAGAGAACCCAGAAGAATTACAATAAGCATACCCTAAAACTGTGGTAGTAAGTATAAGTTGTACCATGATAAATCTCATTCTTATAAAGAACGATTGTGGCATTTTTCATCTTATTTAGAATATACAACTAATGCATACTTGTTTCCAGGTTTCTTTCCTTCTAATGTATTTAGATGCTGTTCAAGGGTCTCCATAAGACTGCTGGGAGCCTACAATAAGAAAGTAAAAATAAATGTCTGCATTGCTTGCTTTCAAAATAAATACACTGGAACATCACTGTAACTTTGTATGGTGGAGATCTGTGGGTGCATCCTAAAACCCATGTGAGATAATTTCATTACAAGTTCTTTTAGTATTTAAATATTTAAATTCCATGGACTCTCAGACAGGCCCATCTTATATATATATATATACACACTTAACTCTACTGAATAACAAAGAGTGTTACAGTGTGGTTTCAGTGTATAGATTACATTGGATAAACTTTTTCTAAGATATTACTTATATGCAGTAAACTCAATTTAATCAAGTTCACCATATATTTCCATAAAACCACAGTAAAAAAAAGAATAGGTATTTGTATCCAAGTCAAAATTATGTGTCCAAATACAAACTTACAGAAATTTGAAAATACAGTAAAATCTCACTTATCCACATTTGACTGAAATATTAGGAAAACTGCCACTATATTTCCAAAAAAGAAAGGGGGTAACTAATAGTTGGGGGAAGAATACAACTTTAGTAATAAGATTTTTTTTTGAGCTCTTTAATTTGTATATATAAAGTTACTTTAGCAAATATGTTATAATAGACTACATGTATTGGCAGATTGGACATATTTCAACCATTTAATTAAAAAGTAACTGATTGCTTTTATACTATTTTAGGCAACATAAAGTGATGGCATTTTACTGTATATTGGAAAAGAAATAATAGGTTCATACAAATATTTTATCCCATCTATTTCTCAAGCATTAGAAATTTAATTTCATCTTTTAACTCGAATTAGACCTTCACAGCAGCGTTGGCATTCATAGAATAGCATTCATGAATGAAATAGGTAAGTACATTTATAGATATATTGAATTCTGACAATTGTTCTTTGAATTAATATGAAATTAATTTTCAAGGACTTTAACTATGCTAAACTGTTGAAATAAAGGAAATTCATATTACTGTACATTTTACATTGCACTTCTAATGACAAAAATTCTTATAAAAATTTTTAATTTCAAAAGTTCAGAATATTTATTTAATATTCATTTTAACTTTACAAATAGACTCATAAACTGTTTCAGCAATTATGTGATTATTATATATGTAATCAGATGATTACTATAAGTGTAAATTACTAATTGAACCAAACATGTAAATTTATAAATATGAGTATAAATTACTAAGTGAACAAAACACTAATGTAATTAAAGTGATGAAAGTGAGAAAGAAACAGCCTTATGAGCATTATCTAAATACTAATGGACTACAGTGTAGAAAAATAATAACTATAAGGGGATATATTAAATTTAGAAAATTATAAAAATTGTAAGTTTAAAATATAACTCAGGTCAAAGTGGACTTAATAAGTTTCAGTAAACTACAACTAGGAATATGCCTCCAAGTATAAAATAAATAAATAAAATTTTAAGAGATAAAGAAAATTCTGCTTTCTAGAAAAAATAGTCACCTATAAACATGCTCATTTAATAAACAGATGTACAATACAACCTTAAAAAGAAGGAAATAAAAATGATTTCATAATTTTTAGGTGAGTTCACATCTGATAACTTCAAAATTGTTATACTAATTATCATCATCATCATAATTATAATTGTCATATTAATGAAACCTATGAGCCTGGGCATAAAACTTTAAATTGTTCATATTTCCACGTGTTTTTTTTTATTGACATCACAGCAAAGAAAAAATATATCAAGCCATAGAACTTATCTCCAGTTAGAAGACTTAGGTCCTCTGAATGTTAGAAACAATGTAAAGAAATTGTTATTTGATGCTAAAACTGTTTTAAAACGGCTATTAACAGCCACAAAATAAAGAATATGGGATAACAAAAAAAAATTAGTGTTTTCTCCAATTTCTTAGTTATCTAAGAAAGAACAAACAACAATACTACCCCAGAACCAGGAAGATATTATAGTTTGCAATTTCATTCTTTTAGCAAAGTTTCTTAATAATGTAAGGAAAAAAAAAATCTAAGGAAGAAAAATTTTAAATATAGTCAAATGGTCACAATAAAAATATGACCAAGAACACAGACTACAATAATTGAGTTCTGTTTTTAAGGGGAGTAATTTTGCAATGCACTGCATATAAAATTAAGTTTGGAACATTTCATCTTAGAGGTTTAAAAATGCTTCATCATTTATATTACTTATAAGGACTTGTGAAATCTAATAGAAATAGTTTATTCAAATGTACTCAGAGGGGAAAACAACTATTTGGTAGTAATGTTCAGGAGTACCAGAATATCAGCCTTCCGCTCAACTGAATCTGTGGCACTTAGCCTACCCGGCATGTAGTGGGCAATAAACAAAAACTACCGGTATCTCAAATTTCCAAAGAGCAAAACTTTGAGAATGCCTCTGCTGTTGTAAAAGGCATTTAATATTAACAAAGTATAATTAGTAGTATCTTTAGTTGCTTATTTTTAAAAATGCCAAAGTCAATAGACCAATCAGATGGAAACACCAACCCAAAGAACAAGAGTCAGCCTGTGAAAGTTAATAGATAACAGCAATATATCATGGTTACCGATTCACCAGTGGTACAGTCTTTAAAAGGAGACTTTTCTTTACCAGTAGTTTTCAGATCAATCAGAATTCCTGACATCAAAACCTAAGATGTTTTTCGTAAATGGAGATAATTTTAAATTTGGATCACGTACACACATACCAAACAGGAAGTAATATTTAAAATATCTTCTTTTCTTGGAATAAATTCAGAGATAATTTTGAGTCCAGGATCAAAAAGGAAGCATCCATCTACAACTCAGATGCTTTAGATTCTAAATCATTATTAAAACCAAATGAAAAAAAAAAGCAACCAAAAGATCATTCAAAACTTTGATCATTAGATCTAAGAAACCAACCAAAAGTGCTGAGCAGAAGTATTTCAGTTCTGATATCATTCCCTTTTTATCCCAAACAGCACTTCTAAAAGTTTAAACTTTTTCTGTTGATATTCATAAATCATTTAAATGCAGTCATGATATTATCTGCACAATTTAAAAAGGGCTACAGATGTTCACAGTAGTATTTATTGTGCATTTTCTAACCAAAACGATATCCAGTAAATTCAAGTACAAATTCTTTTTTAGTTACTAGATTCCTACTCCTAACTGCCAGTCAATCAGTAGCCCTTCTGGTTTCCATCTCCTGTTTAACCCTCTTCCAACGTTTGATATTTTTGTTCATTGCCATGACTAGATTTAGTGCCATGGAGACCACAGAGATCCCTGGCAGAGAGGGTAACCTAATCTCAAAAGTATTAAACTGAGTCCACACAACTTGTATCTCAAACCCACCTCCAGATTAATGCTGGTCTAACATTGTCTAAAGGATTAAGCCTAGGGCCTAGATAGAGCAGTTTACATTCCAACTCAGACTTGACTATACAGTCAGAGTGGGTCTAAAACCTCAATTC
>PVKE010033074.1:0-18126 GCA_004027555.1 Craseonycteris thonglongyai
GGGGTACCAGGAACGGCAGAGCTGGGGGGTGGGTCTGGGGGTACCAGAGCAGCAGAGCCATGTGGGGCTGAGCTGGAAGGACTTGGGACCTGGGCTGGGGTGGGGCGCCCGGCCTGCATCTCTCCACCAGGCAGAGGGTGCCAGAGGTGGCTGGGTGAGCCAGAGGCTGGGGCTTGGGGGCAGGGGGACCTGGAGGGACCAGGCATCTGGTCTCCTGCAGCCCTGCTCCCGACTGCTGGGGACCGGGGCCCCGCTCCCCAAGTTGATGTTTAAGGTGACCAGATTTTAACATTGGTAAAGTGGGACACCATTGACTGGGGGGGGGGGGGGGGGGGGGGGGGGTTCTTGATGAAAAATTGGGTCTATCTCCCACCGTTCCCTAGCTTGTCGTGCATTCTTTCCAAAAACCGGGACTTTTTTAAAACGCCGCGGGACACAGGACAAATAGTTAAATATCGGGACTGTCCCGCCAAAAGCAGGACGTCTGGTCACCCTAACGTAGGTGCTCTCTGGGACTGGAAGTGCCTGAGGCCCGCAGGCTGCTCGGGGACAGGGGTCGTCCAGGTCTCGGCACCCCCCTGACGTGGCGGGGGGGGGGCTCAATAGAGAGACCTACGCGGGCCCCTGCTGCCCTCGCCTCCCGGCTCCCAGGGCCCACCCGATCCAGTCGTGCGACCCAGCCGGGCTGAGGTCGTCACTAGAGAAACAACTGTCTTCACAGTGGACAGGGGACCCCAAAGGCTCTTTTCTTAGAAATATCCCTCCTTGTTCCACCAAGTGAGGTGACCCAGTTGGCCCTCCAAGCTCCTGTTGGGCACAAACCACCCCCCCCGCGGCCCCCATCGGGGTCAAACCCATGGGTGCTCACTCCTTAATGTCAATCACTTGACTTCAACTCTTTTTTTAATTTTTTTTTATTGTTTTTGACAGAGAGAGAGAGATACAGAGACAGAGAGAACTGAACTGGGGGAGCTCCCAGTTCAGCATATGGGTCCACACGGGCCGGCGCCGGGGCCGGGATTCGATCCTCGGTCCCCGGGGCTGCAAAGTGAGCGCCTAACCCACTGAGCCATCCCGGCTTCCCCAACTCTTATTTTAAGTTTGGGGGGTGAGCAGGGGCCTGGTTGAGAAAGAGGAGGGTGGGAAGAAGGAGAAGTATACTGCTGCTGCATCGCCTCACTCCCCCACTGGCTGTCACCCCTGCCTGCACAGCTTCCCCACCCCCAGCCCCCTCTTCACCAGACGGCCCCAGTGAACCTTCCTCCCGCCCGAGCCCAGAGTCCAGTCACACAGCTGCTTGCAGGGCCACAGAGCCCAGTGTGTGGCCCATAACTGTCCCCCCTCGTCCTCAAAGACGGGGCCATGCGTAGGGCGTTCGTTTGGCCCTGTGTCCTCACACCGGGCCTAGAGTGTGCTCACAGTATTTACTGGATGGATCAGCAGGAGGAAGGGCGAGAGCATGGCTCTCTGCAGGCCTTGGGTGGGAAGTTTGTCCCCCTGCCTTCCCCAAATCTTCTCAGTCTTCAGGGTGAGGACAGCGCCTGCCCCCGAGATGAGCTGGCTGGAGGATGGGGGTTGGGGGCTGCTTAACTGCCCAGAGCTGTGGATTTGGATAAATTGAATGATTGCTCTCCTTCCTCGGCCATGATTTTGAGGTGGTTTAAAGATCATTGCAAGGGATGCCAGGAGAGCTCAGCGGTTGAGCACTTGCCTCACAATCAGGGGAGATCTGGGGTTTGGTTTCCAACCCCAGCCCATGCAACCCCCGTCGACTGCTAACAGCTGGGACGGCTCAGCAGGGAAGGTGCTCACCTCCCATGCGGGAGGCTCCCAGTTCCATCCCGCCCTGTGCAGCCCCATGTCCATCTGTGTGAAACGAAACAATGTCACAACTAATGATGTGCAACCATGGAGACTGCCCTGGTCCCTCCCCCTTCTCTCTATCTCTCTCTCTCTCTCTCTCTCTCTCTCTCTCTCTCTCCCTCTCTCTCTCTCTTTCTCTCTCACTTTCTAAATAAAAATAAAATCTTAAAAGAAAAGATAACTGCAGCTCCAGCTCTACTCCAATGGCTTCCAGCAACTGATCTTGCTGTGAAACTGCCTTCCCGGCAGCCAGGGAGCAAAAGGTCCAGACCCCCACCCCATTGCCTCCCCTCCCCCCACCCTGCCATGGCCACACTTCCTGTTTCTTTCTATCTACTGCTTAGAATCCTTACCATGGAATGCCTGGGGAAGGACACTGCTAACCAGTCTTTAACTATGCATTTACTTACTTAGTTTAAAGCTTTTATCCTGAGAGGGGCCAAGGTACTGTCCCATGACATCTGCCAGTCTAGACCACAAGGGGATGACGTGCCCCATGGAATGTGCAGGGGTAGGTTTCCAGCTGTCGCCTCTGGGATGGAGACTGCCCAGTGCCCACCGGCCCTCCTGCTGTCTGCTGAGCCCGGGGGAAGGGCACAGGTACCTGAATGTTCCATGCAGGTGGCCCGAGGACAGGCCAGGGATGAGGTCCTCGGGTCCGGAGCCCTCCCTCCCGTACAAACGCCAGCCCTGTCCCAGGCCGGGATCAAAAGCAAACGGTGTCAAAGATCCAGCCCTGCCATGGACAGGAAGTGACACTTGTACAGGTGTTGCTGCTTTTAAAAAATAAGGAAGAGAATTTACATATGTCTGCACATATGTCTGCACTTTTCTCCCAAAAGGATACATGGCAGCTCACAGTGACACATACAGTGCCTCCAGCAAAGAAACTGCAAACTAAGACAGGGAGTCCATGGAAACCAGGCTAGGAGAGCGGCATTTTACACGGACACCTACTGCACCTGTGGGCTCGGCGAGTGTGTCATCCTTGCTCTCATCTTGTGTGTTCTCTCCCCAGTCCACCCACCTCCCACCCCTTCCTAGGCTGTGTTGTGGCCTCGAGGAAATATCTACGACAGAGCCCAAGAGCCAGTAGTGAACCCTGGTGAGCAAGAGTCCACTTAGGGAACCCCTGAGCACTTTCGTTTGTACCTTAACGCAGAGGGTGGCTCCAGGGAGACGGAAGGGACACAGGATCCTCTGCTGGGGGGGCACGCTTAGCTGCGGGATTATGACTCAGCAGCATTCCAAACCCAAGTAAAGATTCAATAACTCCAGGAGCCTTTATTGCCCTTCCTTCCTGCACAAGGTTCCTTTTGATGCACAGAGATCATATAAGAGGGCTGGCCGCTTAACAAATAATTGCCTATCTTGCAGGGCACCTCCCCACTTACGCATATATTGAAACGTACCCTTTTTTTCCTGTGCCCAGCACCACGTGTTCCTGCAGCAAATTACTTTTTCTAAGTCATAGGTGACTGCAGTCCTGAACTTCCTTTCCACGTGTTTCTTTCTGCTCAGCCCTAATCTGGCCTCATCTCCTGCCAAACCATCGCTATTTCCTGACTCTGGCTCCTGGCTGCCCAGGCTGCTGAGGGGGCAGGGGGCCTGGAGGCCACTGGAGGCCAAGCTGACCCTTACCAACAGCCATCCACCCGCTGTCCCAGTGTCCTTCCCACAGGGCCCTGTAGAGTTTAATGACAGTGGCCAGCATCCTCAGTCAACACTGCCAACCCCCTAAGCAGCCCCAGCATGGTGTGAAGAACCTCATGGGCCCTGCCAAGCCCAAAGGGACGCTTCCTGGTGCTCTGCCGAGGGCCACTTTCTCCAGTGCTCATGGACGGAGCCAGCCAGCGGGAGCCCTGCCTGAGGGTGCTCTTTCCCCAGCAACCCTACCCCGGCCAAACAAATGTCATGTCCCAGAGCAAAGAGGAGGCTGGCTTTTAAGGTGCACTCGAGTTCTCCAGAGAAAGAGGGCCGACGAGATATGTGTATATAGGTACGAGTATACATAGATATTTATTTTAAGAAATTGGCTCACATGGTGGTAGAGTCTTGGCAAGTCTCAGATCTGCAGGTGGAGGCTCAGGGAAGAGCTGAAATTCAAGTTCGAGGGCAGTCTGCTGGCAAAATTTCTTCCTGATCAGGGGAAGTCAGTCTTTTCCTATTCAGGCCTTCAACTAGTTGGATGAGGCCCACCCACATTATGAAGGGCAATCTGCTATATTCAAAGTCCACCCGTTTAAATGTTAATCTCACCCCAAAAACACACCTGCACAGAAACATCCAAAATAACATTTGAACAAATATCTGGGCACCATGACCCAACCAAGCTGACACATAAAATTAGCCCAGCATACGGGCTTTGATACACGTCACCAAATGCTCTGCAGAACCATGGGTCTCTCCTGATTGCCCTGGGGTTGGGAGATTAAAGATTCTTGAGCCCAGCTGCTTAGATCTTTCTCTCCCTTTACTCCTTGCCAGTTCATCTCAGCTGCCCCAACCCCGCAACTTGACCTTGCTACCCATCGGCTTCAAGGCCGCATGTGGTAAAGCTAGCGAGTCGTCCGGGGTCAGCAAGCTAGCTCCTCCAGCCTGGCCCCTCGTCCTATGACCGTGTGAGGATACAGCCTCAGGTAACCTAAGGCTAACCCCCTGCCATTACCACTGCCTGGAATACAAGAGGAGATTCCCCCCAAAATGGAATTTATTCATAAAAATTGCATATTCTTACATGTCTAAACTTTAGTCATCCTCAAAATGCTCTCCGTTTGATACAATACACCTGTCAAGACACTATTTCCACAGCTCAGAACAGTTTTGAACTCATCGATTTTGATGCCTTCAGTGCTTGGGCTGTTTTGTGTGTCACCTCTTCCACATCGGCAAAATGTTTCCCTTTGAGGACGTTTTTCATCTGGGGAAACAAACAAAAAACAAAATTGCTCAGGCAAGATCTGGTGAATAGAGAAGGCGTTTTTTTATTTTAGTCAAAAACTGCTGGACACTCCGCTAGGTGTGGGCAGATGCATTGTCATGCCACACGTTATTCGTGTAAATCACCCATCATGAAATGGGCAAATGTGTTGAAAGAGTCTCCAAAAAAATTTTCACTGAAGCCGCACACAGCCTCTCACAACAAGGCCAGATGGTACACGGGTGCAGATGGGTTCCTAGAACTCTCATCTAGCTGGGAAGCCTACACTACATGGGGCCCGCCCTCCCAAAGATAATTCTGAGTCTTGTTGGATCCCCTCTCATTTCTTCCAGTGTTCACCTGAGTCATTTTTACTGGTTTCCCTCAATCATCCCTTCTACAAATGTAGTAGAGCTGCATTTAAAGGGAAATAAGTCAGAATGAAAGAATCAAGAAACATATGACCTCACTTATAGGTGGAATATAAAACTGAAAGGAACAAAGAAACAAAGACTCATGGACACAGTCAATAGTTTAGTGGTTACCTGAGGATAAGGGGGGAGGTGGGTGGGAGAGATGGGGGGGAGTAGGGAGGGGGAATCAAACACACGGTGATGGAAAGTGAGCTGATTCTGGGTGGTGAGCACATAATGCAATGTATAGACAATGTAATGTAGAATTGTACACCTGGAAACAATGTAATTGATATCAATTAATGTCACCCCAATAAATTTAACAAAAAAAAACATATTAAAAAATATAATAAAATGTCACTTCCTCATGGAAGTTAAAAAAAAAAGTCAAGGTGGCCATTTTTTTTTAAGATTTCTTTTTATTGGTTTTTGACAGAGAGAGAGACAGACAGAGAGAGACAGAGAGAAGGGGGAGGGCCCAGAGCAGTCTTCATAGTTGACAGCATTCGTTTTCCATATAGTTTCACTCCACAGGTAGGCACAGGGCTGCGCAGGGCAGGAACAGAGCCGGGAGCCTCCCGCATGGGCCCTGGCAAGAACTGAACTGGGGGCACACCCCAGTTCAGCATGTGGGTCCACATGGGCTGGAGCCGGGATTCGATCCCTGGTCTCTGGGGCTTCAAAGTGAGCACTTAACCCGCTGAGCCATCCCAGCTTCCCCAAGATGGCCATTTTTATGTTATACATATATTTCACCACAATTTAAAAATAATTGATATCCCCCTTCTCTCTGTCTTTTGTCTCTGTATCTCTCTTTCAAAAACAATAAAAATAAATCTTTAAAAAAATTTTTAATAATAATAACTGATAGCTATAACAATGATAAAAAATATCAAGATTAAAATAGCAAAATGGGGGGGAATCCTTTGAATCAAATACTGTGCAAAGAAAACCTCCACTAAACCATATAAAAAGCTCCTTTGTATGTGTGAGAAAAGCATCAGCAATGCGACTCCTTTCATTCTTATAATCTTTGTTCACTGATCAAACAGCCCTGATCTGTGAGCCCCCCGAGAGCAGGGGTTTGGTCTGCTTGGTCTTCAACCCCCAGCACCCAGCACCCAGTTCTTAGCACCCATGTCCCTTATCAGCGAGGGAAAGACAAGCAAAGTTTAGGGGAAGAGGACAATGAATGACAGTACCAGTCAGATGCAGTGGCCCGCCACCATTATAAATCATCATGATGGAGGATACTCAGACCAAGGAGAGAGAACGGAATACGCTGAAGAACTGTAGAGCAGTGCAGAATAGCACGCTGTGCATGGCTGCAACTATGTGAAAACGCGCACGCGTGGCCAAGGGGTACCGTGGAAAATACTCCGAGGAATTATACAAAAATAAATTTCTTGCCTAAAATATGCACAGTTTTTATGGCAGCCTTTTCCTAAATGTGTATGAGGAGACTGAGATACTTTTATTTTTCCAGTTATTAAAGTAATATATTCTCTATGTAAAAATTACAAAAAGGGGAATTATGTAGAATATAAAAATGAATCAAATAGAAAATTCTGCAGTTTCCTTCCAAGTTCCACTTTTCAGAGCCGTAGCCCCCATTTATGGTCTGGATCTGGGGCGCAATCTCAGTGGATCGTCACAGCTCTCCTATAGACATTTTCCAGGTGGGGAAACTGAGGCACCTGAAACGTCAGCACACGTGCTCACCTTCAGTCACCAGTTAGAGAGCAGCCCCGTGGGGCTGAGAGTCCTCGACCTTCCAGGGAGGGGTTCACCCCCCCTTCACCTGCCACTGGGAAGCCCTGTGGCCTGCCCTCATTTCCCTGTCCTGTCCTGGGGACCCCCACCTGCTGAGCTCCACAGCTGTGTGCCCCGCACCAGCGGTGTGCAGCCCGCAGACGGAGGCATGCACTTCCGGAAGGAAGACGGACCTGCCGCTTCCGGAGCATCTGCTGAATGCTAGGAGCTTTTCATCCAGTGGTGACAGCAACCCTGGCTGACAGCCTGAGACTCCAGTTTGCAGGGTTACAGTCGGGAAAATGGGCCCATGGTTAGCAAGGGCCCCAGAAGTCGAGGTAGAAGCGAGAGGTGAGCGCGTGTACAGCTCAGTGACAGCCAGAGAGCCCAGGGCTGGGTGGGGGAGTCACGTCCGCAGCGTCAGCCACGTGGCTGGGAGGTCGCAGAGCCAGGATCCCACTCCCGAGGCTTCTCCTCTAACAGCACCGAGCTGTGGTGGCCATAACACTGGCGGGAATGGGGACACCAGCTCCAAGACTTGGCCAAAGCGCTACGTGTCCGCGATCAGAGGGTGTCTGGACAAACCTGGCTTTAACATCCCACTGGGTTCAGAACTTGGCCTCACCACCTGCTTGTCACGTGTGTGACCTTGGGAAAGTCTACGAACTTACGAACTTGGCACCTCAGTTTCTACATCTGAAAAATGGGGTAGTAATGCCTGCCTCGCAGGATCGTTTAGGCGTTGAATGTCACTTTTTTCAGCAAGGCCTTCCCTGGGCAGCCATCTAAAATTGATTTCCTGTTGCTTCTGTCACAAAATACCCCAGATGTAGTGACCCGCACAACTCACCATTATTATCTTACAGTGCCGTGGGTTAGATCTCACTGGGCTGGAATCAAGGTGTCCACAGCACACATTCCTTTCCAGAGTTAGAGGGAGGGAACCTCTTTTCTACCTTTTCTGGCTTCTACTGGCCACCTGCCCACGTGGGCTCGTAGCCCCTCTATCCGTCTTCAAAGCCAGCAGCATTGCATGTCTGTGCCTTTCTTCCATGGTCATACCTGCTTTTCTGACTCTTCTCCTGCCTCTCTCTCCCTTTTAAGGACCCCTGTGCTTACCTTGGGCCCACCCCAATAATCCAGGGTAATCTCCCTATTTTAAAATCAGCAGATTGGCAACCTCAGATCCCCTTTGTCATGTAAAATTCCAGGGGCTGGGGCCTGAGCATCTTTGGCAACCATTTCCCTGTGGGCCACACCATCCCTTCAGTACGACTCTCCCGAGTTCCCCACTGCCCTTCCCTGCGTATCTCCTCCTGAGCATGTGTTTCTTTTTATTTTCTCCATCCATGGAGCTAGGACGTGAGCTCCATGGGGACAGGGAGCCTCTGGGTGCCCCCACCCCGTGCCCAGGACAGTGCCTGCCTGGCTCCTGTCTGTGCTCAGAAGTGGGGGCCTTCCTTCCTCCCCTGACGCCTGACCAGGCAGTAGCTGTGACTCTGGGTTGCATGTTTTGTTCCAGGGGACTTTCATCAACCTTCACCTGCAAGGCCCGGACCTCCCGCACCCCAGAGATCCTGGACCTGAACCCACTCCAGGCCAGGGCATCGGCTCTGGCCCCTCAGTTCTCCTCGTGTGGCCCCCAGCAGGCCAGCCGCCCTGGCTCCACAGCGTCCTCCATGCGGGACCTGCAGAGTAAGTCAGCCGGGAGGGAAGGGCTTTGGGTTTCCCGGGCAGACCCAGCTCCTGTGCCCGGGGAGGCCCGCTTCCCCTCCCTGCAGGACCAGGGTCCCAGCCGGGGCTGCCTTGGCCCGAGGGACCAGTTCTTCGTTAATTCTCCATGTGTGAGATCACCTTTGGCCTCAGCTCATACACAAGCTGGTGGTGTGAGACCCTCCAGGCAGTGCCTCTTGGGACAAGAGCCCCCCTCTGTGGGGCTTGCGTGGTCAGCCCTAAAACCTGGATCTGCCCTCCGGTGGGAGGCAGCTGCCGGGGTGGCCTCGAGGTCAGACAGAAGCAGGTGCCTCCTTACCAGCCATGGAGGAGCCCCCTCCTGGCCTGTTGCTCACTGTAAAAACCACTTCTCCCTCTCTGTTCCCTCCCAGCCCAAGCCAATCAGCCACCTCCCTCCACTCCCCAGCTGAGCCTGGACCTTTCCAAAGAGCTTTACTAAAAATAAGAGAAAACCAAAGCGAAACAGAACAAAAGGGTGTCATGCAGCCTAAAACCAGTCACACTCAGGATGTACGCACGTCTGTGACTGTGGCCCCCAGCCCTCCCTGCCCCACTCCCTTCCTGACGCGGCCCCGGCTCTGGCCAACCTGCTGGGCTGGAAGTGTGGTCCAGGAGCCGTGGCCGGGAAGCCCGTCCGGCCCTCCCTGCTTCCCAGCGCCTGTCTGCTGGGAACACACAGGGACGCCCCCGGCCCCCGGCCCCACCCGCGGGGTGGGTCAAGCTGCTTCCTCACAGCAGCCCAGAGGAAGCGCCAGGCCCTCCAGGGCAGGCAGGCCCGCTCTAACCTGCCCCCGGTTCCAGCCGGCCCCAGGTGACAACACTGGCCTGGCCACGGCCAACAGCACAACATGGCCCTGGCCGGCGTGGAGAGTTCAGCGGGCAGTAGATTTATGCCCCGTGGCCTCGACAAACACACAAGCGATTGCCAACAAAACTCGCTGAGCGCCCCACGCCAAGCAGCCTGCTTCCTGTGAGGAAAGAGTGAGGCCAAACCGGGCATGCCCTGGCCGCAGAGCAGGTGACCTGGGGGATGGAAGGTTCTCTTTATTCTGTTTGCACAGAGCCCGCTGAAAGCAGGGACTGTGTGGGACAGAGGGGGCTCTGTATGGGGCCCGCCTGGGTGCTGGCAGCTCTGGCTTCTCTTCCCCAGGCAGCCAATCTCACAGGAAGTGAGGATGGCTTCTTCCCCGGTGTCACCGTCCCGCTGCAAGAGAACCAACCAGCTTCCTGTTCTTGGCCAGCCGGCAGCTGCAGGTGACAGATGTGAAGGGACAGTTGTCTGCGAGCCGCCTGTGGCTTTGGGGAGCTGAGGAGAGGACTGGACGGCTCTGTAGGCAGCCCATGGGACCCAGATGAGGAGGCCTGGGAGGTCCTGTCATTGTCCCTCCCTGGTGGCCCTGCACACACACACAGGGAGAGGCCTGTCACAGGCCTGAAGCAGGGTAGACAGCACGAGCGAATCCAGCGAGCTTCCATCCTGGGAGCTTGTGTGGAGCAGCCTGGGGCTCAACGCTCAGCCAGAGCCGGGCCGTGGCCTCTGCGAAACCAGCCCTCCTCGCTCGGACCAGCTACGCGGAAACAGAAGAGACGCAGAGTAAGACAAACTCACTCTCGGGCCATAGGCCTGAGCAGCAGACTTGATATTTCCTTCCTCTTTTAAAATTGGGTAAGAATATGGTTTGTTTCCACATAGAAGCCGCTTGGAACGCGACTGGTCCAAAGCAGCCTTGAGCTTCTGCACCCTCGTGTTAAAGGTGCAGGGGGCTGACCACCTGCACGGCCTGTTTCCTCCCCTATATTATGACTGTAACCACCAACAGTTCCATGGGCAAAGTGACTGGTCCCCACCCGGGGAGGCCTGTGCTCGCTCCTTGCTGAGGCGACATCAGAGCCCACGTCTTAGGACAGAGGAAGGAATTTTGCCTGCAGAGTCAGCATCTGAAATGGTACCCAAGCGAGAAGCTAGTCTGACCTCTCTGAGAATAGAAATATGGAGATAAGTCCATCAGTATTTAGATGGCACAGGTGTGTGTGTGCATACAGTCGTGTGTTTTCTTCAGACGCTCCCTCTGCCCTGGCCAGGCCCCTGAGGGGACAGTCTGTTGTCCCCCTGGCCCTAAGGAAAGGAGCAGCATTGCACCTTTCGCTGGCCTTCTGACACCTCAGGAGAGCAGGCAGAGTTGGGAAACGAGGGTGTTGGAGCAGGCAAGAGGCCAGGGGACCCATGAGATGACCATCAGCTTGTCACCGGCCGGGACCTGGATTAATACTCCGTGGTTGTGTGACTGGCCCTGAGGCCACATGTGGGTTCTCTGGAAATGCGTGCGGCCCTGTGTTCCCTGGGGGAGGAGATGGGGAGACATGTCTCTGCCTTCTCCAGGCACTCTCTGAACTCCTGACGCGACCTGAGGAGGTAGGAAGAGAAAACACAAGTGCTTATCTCTAGTGGCCTTGGTATGGGCAGACAGGAAAAGCAGAGCCTGGGTCCCTGGAGTGGAATCACTTGGTGGCGAGCCAGTGAAAAGGCTTAGAGTGGTTGCACAGAAAGAGCCACGGAGCGTAATGGAAAATTCTCTCCCGTTCTCCCCCAGTCAGCCCGCCCCCTTCAGATTCCTCAGATGCCACCGCCTGGTGCGGCCTCTCCCCTGCCTTAGCGTGGGAGCAGCCACGACTCCAGAACTGCAGCCGGAGTGGGAGTCACCCATTCCGGCCCAATGTCTACCTGGTGCGAAGGCTGTTTTCTCCCCCCAGCCCTCCAATGAGCTAAAGTCTGATTTATAAATGTCTGGCCATTTCAGGAAAAGAAAAGACTGTCTTTCAGAGATGAGGGGAGTAGCCTGCTCTGGGTCAAACTACATTGAGCTCACCCTGTGCGGTCTGGGTTCTCTGGGGAAAGTAAATACCCCCGGGCCTCCCTGCCACGCCCTGGACAGTCCTCTTGCAGACGCACGCACTTCTACACCCAAGGCTGACTCTAGAAAGACTTAGTAAGAGCAACAGCTTATTCATGAACATTCCACCTATCTATCTGCTGGCTTTCATGAGTTCACTGGGGCTGAACATGAGCGAGGTCGGGGGGAGGGAGAATCCAATGCCGGTCTGCCCTGCTATCTGAAAGTAGAACGTCTGTGACACCTTTCATAAGCCGAAACGGTGTAAAGTGAAGAAACAATTACCATTAATTCTATGGAAAGTTTCTTTGAGCTTCCCAGACCCAAAATTCAAGGCACATACAATGTCTTCATTTCATTCAGCACAATCAAAACACTTAATTGCCTCCAGTCTTACACTAAGTGAACACACTGACGAGCTCACTCTCTTAGACTTTTCTAGACCTTAGGGACACCTCTTGCTAAGGGATGCGCAAGATCAATTGATAGAAAGCGCAGATGTTCACAGACACAGTGGGAAGCTCTCTGGTGACTTGATGCTGAGTGTTGTGGGGAAGGAGCTGGGCGGGGCCCCTCTGCTGCCGCTGCCCCTCACAGCTCCCTGCCAAACACCCAACACTGCTGTCACTATTTTCCCCTTTTGTCGGAAAAGTGAAAATTCTCTTCGGATTTTTTTCCATTTGTGAAAATAGGCACTAACGTGGGTCTTTCCTAAAAACAAACTGGAAAAGCGGGGATGCTTATATGCAAATGAACCAGAACAGTCATCCGGAGATCTTATGGTCTGGCTGCTGGGACTGGCCCAGGGGAGCCACGGAGGCTGGGGAAGGGTGGGGGGCTTTCAAAAACTGGTGGCTCTTTGGGCCCTGGAAGCTGGTCCCAGCTCTCTGGTTACCTGGCCCCTCGTTTCTCCTGAGCAGGCCTTGATCTAATTTGCTTCCAAGTTTACAGCAAGGTGTAAATGTCTGGAAACCTTAAATTATGACCCTCGGTGAGACTATACTAGGCAGGTAGAGGGTTGAGATCCAGTCAGATACCAGGGGTTACTCAATAAGTTGGGAAGGATTTAGCCCAAATCAAAAGAGCTAAATAAAGAAACAAGCGCAGAAATAAATAAGAATGATACCGAAACATCCATGACAAACAAAATAAAACTTTTTAATAAAAATTAGACCTGACCCTGCACCTGTATGGCCCCAGCTTGCTTGGTGAACCCTGTTCCCAGCCCCAATTCCAACAAAACTTTTATGACGAAAACAAGCAACCGGCCCATGGGCCTGAGCTTGCTGATTTGATTTTTTTTTAATATTTCATTAAGTTATTATTTATCTTGACTACCGAGTTTAGAGGCACCCCCTTACATTTCATGTGCAGAGTGAGTGTTCCCCAAGCTTCTCTCCTCCCCGCCTGGGCTCTGGGGCTCCTCCTGGTCCCTCCATGTGCTGAAGACACAGCCTCCTGGCTTGGGGTGGGGAGGGGTTGAGCCAGCCTACCTGCCCATCTTCACCTTTCTAGACACCGTCTGTGATAAGTTGTGCTAAGGAGTGATTCCGTTCACTTTTGCACATAACAAACTACCCCAGCACTTAGTAGCTAAAAACAACAATTCGCTAGCTTTACAATTAGGTGGATCACCATGGGGGCTGGGCCCAGACGGGCAGTGCTGTTGGGCGTGGCTAGACCCCGCCATGCATGAGTGGCAGAGGACAGCCACCGGCCTCCCTCGTGGCCGGCAGTGGGCTGCTGGCTGGGTTCTCCTCCGTGAGGCCTCTCATCCTCCAGCAAGCTGGCTTGGGCTCGTTCACAGACGTGGTGGTCTCAGGCCTCCGACTGCGGTAAGAGCGCGCAAGTCTAAGTACTATTCCAATCTCTACACACGTGTTCACTGCTCTCCCCATGGCCAGAGCCGGTCACATGCCCAGGGCCAAAGTTAGTATGGAAGGACCAAGATACAGGCCACCTGACCAACCCAGGGCACAACCAAAACAATCCTCCCCATAGATGTCCCGAACTTACTTCACCTCTCAGAACCCGGTCTTTCAGGGATGTTTTTCCATAGTGGTGTTACCTCCCCGTCTTAACTCAGTTCCACAAACTTGTCCTGTGGGGCTGCTCTGCCCTGGGATATGGAGTGTTGTGATTTTGTTAAATTAATATCTGTGAGGTGGAGCCCTGAGTGGAAGACCCAAAGGAAAAGTGAAATGGAGAAGTTTGTGCGGCTCGCCCAGAGGGCCGCACAGGAGGGCGGGGTGTGTGCAGGCACAGCGCCCCCGGCGGGACCCGGCCTCTCGCCTTTAGTGGGGTCCCTGGGTGGAGTGCTTCTGGGGCTCCCGGACCCTTCAAGCCAAAAGCAGCGGGGGGTTGGTCGGCTCTGCAGGTCTTCCGAGAGGGGCGCCCAAGGGGAAGGCAGGGGGCGGCGGGGGCAACCATTCATCACAAGGGCCTCAGGGAGGTCACGCCAGGCACCCACGCTTCCTCTGACCCGCAGGGCTGATGTTTATACCCTCAAGGGCGGGCTCGGGTCAGGTCTCGGCCCCCGCAGGGTGCTTAACCACACACAGCGGATGTGGCCGCAACAGCCTCAGGAGTGTTCAGCTCAGCTCTCAACAGGACAGACCGTCCTGCCGGCCCTCGAGCGGCCATGTCTTGTAGGAAGAACCCCCGGCCTTCGCAGATAGCCAGAGTTCAGGACAGAGCACCAGCTCCAGATTGAGAGGGTGGAGCAGGGTCCCCATGGTCAGAGCTGGAGGAGAGAGGGGTCACCTGAGGCCACCAACCAGACACCAGGAAACGCTGTGACAAGTAGATGCTGAAGTCACCGAGGTCAGCGGGAGAGGTCTCGGAGAAGCAAGGGGCGGGGGGGGGCAAGCTGACGGAATGAGCCCTCAGAGGGGAGGCTGGCGGGAGGCCACAGAGCCCGGGAGCCCACCCGGCCCTCCGCTGGCACCTGGGCGGGATCGCTACCCTTTCACGATTCTCTGAGCTGGTGTTAAACGTAGCCATTCCCAAAATTACATGATATAAACTTACAATTGCATACGTTTTATTGAAAACAAAGGTAATAAACACTCGGAACTCATCCCTTTCTAATTATTTTATGGCATTCATTGCCATCTGTGTCCTGGGGTTTTTTTTATAGCTGCCGTATCTGTTCGGGGAAAATACGATGTAATGATGGCTACTATGCATCCCTTCCCAACTCTGTGTTCGGTGACATCGTTTCTGTAGCCTGAAATCAGCCGCGCTGGGGATAGGTACGCCACAGAAACTGGCAAACACAACGAGCTATGGATCCCCCTACCCGAAGCCAGTAGTTAAACTTCCCCAGCACACCCCCAGCAGAAGGGGTGTGCCAGAAGGTGCAGCCTGAGGCAGCCTGGGTGGACCACGGACGTGCTGAGGCCCGCTGGGAGGAGCAGGGCAGTGCAGGTGCCTTAGGGTGGCAAGCCCAAAGGGTGGCCTGGGCGGCAGGCAGGGGGCTGCTTCGTGAGCCTCTGCTCACATCTGTATACATCCTCAGACCTCTGGCGTCGGCCCAACGTGCCAGCACTCTCCTTCCGGGCTGCCGCCTTCAGGAACTAGCTTGCAGCCTTTCTCCCTGGATGACTGATAACAGGACTCCCAGATGTTTCATCAGAGTGCTCCTTGGACACCTTCTCACTTGGCACACTGCGTGCGGTTCACACCTCCACTATCTCTGCACACTTCCCGGAACCACGCCCGTCCTGTGTGCGGACGGGTGTGGTGCTTCTAGCTGCCTGTCCCTGCTCAGGCCCAGAGGGGCAGGGCCCTCGCTTCCTGGGGGCCGGGGTTTCCTGGTGGAAGGTGGGGCATAGAGTCTGGATAAAGTGCCTGAGCCAAAGGCAAGAAGAGTGGGGGTAAAAGAGGCCAGGGTCACCGGAAGCTATATAGTAATATTGTCTATCACCTATAATTTTTCAAAAAAGAGCCAGGCCATGAGGTGGAGACACGATCACCATTCCTGGTGGCACGCTGAAAGGCGAGCTACCAGCTGCCACATCTGTGTCTGCAGGAGGAGAGAACGGGGCAGAGGCAGGGGCCGGGCAGAGATCCTGGTGGGTCTTATCTCCAGCAACACCCTCCCTTTTCTGCTTCTCTGAGCCAACAAATCCTGCCCTTTTTTTTTTTTTTATTGATTCTTCAAGTTGAGTGTCACTTACTAGCAACTAAAAGATTGGAAACGTGGAGGATGCCGGGACAGCTCAGAGGTTGAGCTCTTGCCCCGGCCTGTGCAAACCTGTGTGCTGAACAGCAGCACAACGTAACTGTCAGGATGGCGGCCGAGGTTCTCACCTCCCACGGGGGAGGCCCGCAGTGCAGTTCCCGCCACATGCAGCCCCACGTCCACCTGTGTGGAATGAAACCAGGTCACAACTAATGATGTCCAACTACGGAGACGGCTCTGGGCCCCACCGCGCCTTTCTCTCTCTCTCCTCTCAAACAATAAAATAAATCTTTAAAAAAAAGATTGGAAACTGACATAGTGACCCTCGTTGCCTCGACTTGGGTTTGCTGGCCGAGTTTTACGTGCCACGTGGTTCCCAACCTTCCTTCATTGGTGGGGACGGAGCATCTGCCACGCCGGCTCTGAAATGCTTCGCTGTGCAGCCACCCTGCCACCTGCACCCATGCGCCTGGCCCTGGCTGGCGGGCAGCGTGGTCCCCTGGGGAAACGGCCATCAGCTGAGTCCCTTCTGCTTCCTTCCCAACAAACGAAACGCGTCTCTCAGGAAGTTCCAGGCCAACAACTTTCCACTTTCACTGTTGCTTCAAAATGGTGAGGACCCCCCTGTGATGGGTGTAAATGTGCAACCAGGAAGGTGCAAGCGCGGTGACCACGTGGCTGCAGAATCAGCAAGGGGAGCAAAGGTGGGGCCCACAGTGCGCCCCACGGTCTGCAGTGGGACTAGCCCCACTCCCCAGCCTCAGTCGTGAGGGTCAAGGTTCCTGCGACGATTCTAAGGTCACCATTAGGCAGGAGCCTCAGCAGCCAAAACAAATGGGGCCAGAAAGTTCAAGGTCATAGTTGCCATCAAATACAGTTTCTCAGAAACCTAGTCTGGGCCGGGGATGAAATATATAAAAACTTACTGCCCGAAGGTGAGGCTCCTTGACTGCTTCCGAGGGGGCACAGGCGGGCACCGAGATTCCTCGGCTGCCTCTGGGCCCCACCCGGGGCAGCTCTGGCCCTGTCCCCTCTGTGCCCTGGAGCAAGTCTCCTGCCCTCACTCACGCCCCGGGCTGGTCTCCCTCGCCCGTCCCAGCAGCAAACCCAGGAGTGGGGCTTCTGTTCTCCTTCGCTGGTTCTTCCACATCTATCATCAGCGACTCCCCACACCTGCAGTACCCCTCCCGTGTTCAGGAGAGATCCTGCCCCCCGTCCATGCCTGCTCCTCATCCCGCCCCCTCCCCGACCAGCTTCCTTCCTCCCAGCTCACTACCGGGGGCGGCTGCCAATATTCCAGCTCCGGCTGCAGCCAGATGGCAGCCCAGGAAGGAGGGAGGGCACCGGGACATGCCAGCAACCAGAGGTCAAGGTAGAGAGGAGGGGAGGGTCCCCGTGCCCCTGGTCTACGGCCAGCCTCAAGCCAAGACCAAACTGATTCAGAGCTGTGGTCCAGGAATCGGCCAAAATGGCGTGAGCCATACATTCCAGAGAGAGGAAGTTTCCAGTCAAAGAGAAATGAGGCCGTCAGAGTCCCCCCTCCCGCTTTTGATGGGGAGAGCAGGGTGGGGGAGGGGGAAAGAGCTGCTGCTCAGATGTGGGGTGTGGGGAACCCCTGAAGACACGGCCTTCCTCAACCCTGCAGTTTCTCTGCAAGTGGAGGAGCTCAGCCTCCCAGGGGCCAAAAGGCCTGGCTCTCCCACGGGGAGCCCGAGGCTACTTGCAGGGGTGTCTGTCCAGGCGGAATAGGGTGGGAAGGGGGTCCCAGCACGCCCCATCCTGCTGGAAGCTCCCTCGGTCAATCAGGACTGGGTGTGGGGTTTCATCTGCCCAAAGCAGCTTAGCGGACAGGCACCGGACCGCCAGGACCTGCTCCTGGACTGTCCATGCCCCAAAGGCTGGCCTCACAGCTTCCTTCCTTCCAGGCTCCAAAGCCCAGCACTCCTGAGGGCGGCCGGGAGACCCCACCGCTGGGCTGTTGCCTGCATCCATCCAGGCACACGGTCCCGCTCTGTCTGCCCAGCTTCTCTTGACAAAGCCAGACTGGTGGAGTGGCAGCCACTCCAGCCTCAGTCTCACCTTGCTGCCCCCTCACTGCCTGTCACCTGGTGCCTTTCAGCTCCTCCCATTCTCACCTCTCAGCCCCAGACAAGATCCTGCAGTCCCTTATTCCTGGCTGAAGGATGCTTTCCCAGGGACTGGAGCACCCTGGGGTCTTGGGTGGGACAGGGGCGCAGCCCCTGAAATGTGTCCTGTACTTCATCTGTCATCTCTCTCTGGACAGAGTCCCGGCTTCTAAGATCCTGCCTGTGCCACAGACAGCAGGCATTGGAGGGGGCAGGAGGTGTGGGGGAGGCCTTGGAGGGG
>PVKE010033075.1:0-18127 GCA_004027555.1 Craseonycteris thonglongyai
TAGTGCATATTTATTTCTATTTTACTCTTGACAGATAGAGAGAGAGACAGAGACAGAGACAGCTAGAGAACCGAACTGTGGGAACTCCCCAGTTCAGCATGTGGGTCCTGCCTGGGCCGGAGCCGGGATTCGATCCTCGGTCCTCGTGGCCTCAAAGCGAGCGCTCAACCCGCTGAGCCGTCCCGGCTTTTCCCAACATGTCTTTTAAAAAGGGTTGTTCTTTGATACTTGAGATAACTAAATATAAACTTAATTATTCTCCATATCTATCTGGGTAAAATTATTAAAATGTCATCATTAGTAATTATTTCTCTATAGTGCGTTAGCTTAAATGTAATTTTTAACATCCTATTACCTTTCAGACCTTGAACTAATATTTCATTTAGTTAATTTATAAATAATCTTTGGGGGTGTGTACAACTTTTAAGTGCATATAAATTCATACACATAGAAAATACAAAAACACTAAGTCACTGAGCCTAATTTTAATATTTCTCTCTTGCTTCTTAGCATTACACATAATGGAACAGCCATCAATGAACAGTTGAGAAGGATGTGTCGCACCTTTGGGCCATGCTGGTGTACATGTTAATTTTTGCCACTTTAAGAGATACAAAGGGACATGGAGTGTGTTCAAAAATCACAAAGCTGTCAAGATGTCTTTTACAGGAACAGGGACAAACTTAGGGATCTCAGGGAAGGAGGCATACAACCATACATACAGGCTTTTGCAGGTGAAACCTGGTAGAGGCTAAATGGACCATTCCTGGTTCCTCAAAGACAAACTAATAAGGCAATAAAAATACTCTGGCACACAGAATGATAAAATTATTCCTGAAGCTTTACAAAATCGCTAGACAGAAGCTAACTCCAAAGGCTTATTCTCATATGACTCTAGGTTGTCAGCCACACAGAAAACCTGTGTATATAAGTTAACATCACCTATTACACAAATGTAAATAAAACCAGCCACATAAAAATGACAATAAATTAATCAGCCAAAGCAGAAAAATGCTGTACAAAATTCTGGTGAACAGGTGCACAACTCTGGGGCAGCAGCAACTGGGAGCACGATTGACAATGCAAAGAAATCACCTTGCTCAGCCACCATTACAACCAAGAGCCACATGTCCCAATGGAAAAAATAAAAACAAAAATCATCTCATTTCCAGAGATTTTCTTTTTTTAAAGAATACTCTGTTGAGCATTATTCCCTTAAAGTAAATAAACCTTTGTGTCCTTTCTATAAGTATATAACCCCTGAGTAAAAAAAAAAAACCTTATTCCTCAAATTTTCTGCGGATATGGGATGACCCTTGCAGATGTGATAAGAGCCAGAAGAAATTTCTGATTTTCTACACTGAGGACACCAACCTGGTAACTTTGTTGTATTTTTCTTTCAATATCTGCTGTTTCCTGTATTTGGGCAGTTCGACTCTTTCACGTTTTTGTCTGTGAATCTATCTTTCATAATCCTCCCTTTTTTGAAAACTTTATTTTAAAAGATTTATTTTATTGTTTTTGAGAAAGAGTAGGGGGAGGGTCCAGAGCAGTCTCCATAGTTGTATGTCATTAGTTTTCAACATGGTTTTGTTCCACACAGGTGGGCCGGGGCCACACAAAGTGGGAGCTGGGCTGGGGGCCTCCCACATGGGAGATACACCCCCACGAGCCAGGGGCCAAACCTGGGGGTGAGAACTGAACTGGGGGCCTTCCACATGGGAAGCACATCCCAGTTCAGCACATGGGTCCACACAGGCTGGGGCCAGTATTCAAAACTCAGTCCCCGGGGCTGCAAACCAAGCACTTAACCTGCTGAGCCATCCTGGCTTCCTCAAAAAACTTGGAATAATGTTTGTAATGGTATTACAACATAGTATTCACTCTTGGATACCAATCAGTCTTCATGAACTAATGTTTCATCTCTCTGATTAGATTACAGACTTCTTGATCCACTCCCCAATCACGCTTTATAAAAGTTCTTTGTAATAGATGTCATAAGAGTTTAGCAGATAGGTGGACTGACGCATCAGTTACATATCTCTGTGACTCATATATTTTCCCAAAAACTAATTTTAAAAGACAAAATTGCTTCAGGCCATTATTAATCTCTCTGTGATATACTTTCATGCACTTAGATGCTCTGAAAAATATATTGCCCAAATAGCCTTTTGTGTCTTTGCATGTAAGTATATACACCAAAATAATCTGTATTAAAATAATCCTTGTTATTCAATATCTAACTAAATCTATGTATTACATTGGTTTGCTTGTTTTTTGAACTGAAACTATTATAATATGTACACACACACACACAACTTGAAGAGTCAAATATTCTACACTATGAATTAATACCAAAACCAGCATGCTCTTCCACTCCCACACCCATCACTCCCTAGGAAAATCCTTCCAAATCATTTAACTGTTTCTTTTGTTTTTACCTCCCTATCTCAAAACAACATGCTTATAAAGCCATTTCTTCATTTTCATTTTTAAGCATTATCTATTTACTTTCCATAGTGGAAGCTCTCTTTTACTCACCAATCTCCCCAACCACACACACACACCACCTGTCTCTCATCTTCCCCAGATACTTCTATTATCATTTGGTTGGATCAGTATTCTGTTTTTACATTATTTATCTAGGTAAACATTATTCAAGCCATGTATGATGACAATTTTTCCTATCTTGTACATTTTGTTTTTCCTAGAGTTGGTAACTGTCTTGTCTTGTTCATTTGCTCAGTTTCCTATGTACTTATCATCTAAATTCTCCCTTAAATATCTGAATCTTCAATAAACACAAGGAACACTGAAATACATTAAATGTTTTTTTCAATTTTCTCTTTGTGGAGACATTCCTGAAACTCCAACCTAGACCAGTCTACCTCTACATCTACCTTCATTATCACTCCAACTCCCTGGTTTCCTCCTCCTACTTAGATAGGCTGAACATTTCACTTTCACACTTGACTGATTAATTTGAGTACAGAAGCCTAGGTTACAAATTATTTTCTTGAGAATTCTGAAGGTCTACTGTGTTGTCATCTAGTTTCCAGTATCTAATTCACTGCTCTGGAGAAGTGTGAGTAATGCCGTTCATATTCATTATCCCTTGTATGTAACCTGTTGCCTCTCTGGAAGGTCCTGGGGTCTTCTCTTTATCCTGGGTCTTCCTTCATTCATTATGCTAGGAGCTTGGCGAGCCCTTTCAATCTGGAAATGTGTTTACCTTCTCTGAAGAATAAACTTCCAGTTTCCTGCTGGGGTAGAGGAAGGGTAGAGACCTGCTCTGCAAACTTGAAGAGGGGACCCAGGACCCGACAAAGGCCATCAAACCATACTCCTGTTTTTAATCTCACTTTTGTGCCACTTCCAGGGGTATTGGATACCACTAATTTCTGAGTCATATGAAGGTTCTGCTATGTATCTTACTGTTTTTCTGCTTGACAGTTCAGGGTTCAGCTTTCTCAGGCTCTGTAAAATCAGGTACCATTAACTTATCTGTCTCCCAGGTCCCAAATTTTATTGCCAACATTACTTCTCCTTGTATGCCTTTTCAGAAAAACTCTATATAGACAGTTTGGTGGGATCTGGGGAAAGAAGAAACCAATGTGTGTTCAGTCAACTCACTGGCAGTCTTCCATTTCACCTTTTAAGAAATGTCTCTTTAATATCAGTCTTGCTTATCATCAAAATTCACTGGTGTCTCATTCTAAGTCCCTCTTTCTGGTTCTTCCCTAAGACTCAAGTTCTAGGGATTAGTTCCCAAAATCTCAAGGTCCAGAGTGGGTGGGGTGGGCTCCCTTAGTTGCTCTCCTCAAACTCTTCTTCCCCACGCCCCCAGCTCTCAGGTAGATGAACCCATTCTCACAGCTTGAATACTTGTCATATACTAAAGATTCCCAAATTTCTAGTTCTAGCCCCAACCACTCTTTGAACCTCCAGACTCGCATTCAACAGCCCTCTACAGTATGATATCTCATACACAATGTTGACAGTCACAAACTGAGCTCTCAGTTTTCTTTCCTAGTTTAGAATATGGCACCATCATCTATCCAGTTGCTCAAGCTGGAAACCTATGAATATCCAAGTTTTGTCTCTTTTCCTCAATCTCACATCCAGTTTGTTCATAAGTCATGTTGACTCTACCGCTATCATAGTTTTAATTAATTCATCTCTCCTCACCGCCATTGATATGACCCCTAGACTAAACTGTTGATCCCTCTTTGACTACACAGTCTTCAAAAGGTCTTCCTACTTCTACTTCTGCCCTCCCGTCCTTCTTCATGTAACAGCCAAAATGAGCCACTTAAAATGGAAACCAGAACAAGTTATTTACTTCTTAATGCCATCTGAAGCTTACCACTGGACTTAGAATACAATCCAGGGATGCCAGGATAGCTCAGTAGGTTGAGCACTTGCCTTGCAACTATAAGGTCTGGAGATCGAATTCCGGCCCTGGACCATGCAAACCCATGTTCTGAACTGTGATGTAAAGGATAAATGCCAGGATGGCGGCAAAGGTTCTTACCTCTCATGTGGGAGGCCCCCAGTTTGGTTCCTGCCCTGCACAGCCCCACACCCACCTGTGTAGAATGAAACTATGTCACAACTAATGATGTACAACTATGGAGACTGCTCTTGGCCCTCCTCCTTCTCTCTCTCTTCTTTTTTTCCTTATTTTTTTTTTCTGTTAAATTTATTAGGGTGACATTAATTGATATCAATTACATTGTTCTGAGGTGTACAATTCTATATTACATTGTTTATACATCGCATTATGTGCTCACTGCCCAGAATCAGCTCACTTTCCATCACCGTATGTTTGATCTCTTACCTTCTTTCAAAACAATAAAATAAATCTTAAAAAAATACAAATTTTATATATACATATATATATATAACTTGTATTTTATAATTTATATATATAATAATATATATATAATTTGCATGTTATAATATATATATGTGTGTGTGTGTGTGTGTGTGTGTGTGTGTATGAATATAATCCAAATTCTTTACTTATAAATTCCTCATTATTTTACAATCTAATTTTGTGCCACTCTTCTCACTCATTGTGTTCTGGCCACACTGGGCTTCCTTTACTTATTTAAAGTAACAAGTTACTTCCCCTATAGGCCTGCTTCCTCTGTGTGGATACTCTTCCTGCTACCCTCTACACAGATGGCTCCTTATCCTTTAGACCTCAGCTCCTCAGAGAGGCCTTCCCAGTACACCTTAATACATCTTCTAAAATTCTCCCTCCCTTCTTTACCTGTCCCAAAATCCTTTTTTGTTTGCTCTTAAATGCTGATCCACGATTTTTAATTTTCCTCCCCCACTAATCTGTGAGTTCCATGAAGGGAAGGAATGTGCTAGCACTATGGTTAAGAGGAGCTTGATAGATAGTAGTTGAGTAAATTAATAAAATCACTTCCAATCAATACCTGAGGATTGTATATAAAACTACTTCTGTCACAATAAATATTTAATCTTGTCACAAAATGCAAGGGTTTTTGAGAAGCTTAAAATAGACTCTAAATGCCTCAGAAATTTCTGCTTACTTCCAAGAAACTAAAACTTCATTTTAAATCTTATGTTATAAACAAATTAAATTATAGTAGCTTTCAGATAATGACAGGGAAAGAAAAAAAAATGTGTATTCACCAATCCCTCTGTGAGGGTCAGGGGGACAGGAAACAAACTTCAGCACTTCAGCTCTCTTTTCTCTCAGGCCCCAGCGATAAAGGATTTCTCCGTAGCATTTCTTAAAGTCATCAAATTGCTGTGTATTGGCAGGGTCCAGGAGCCTGAAAAATACTCAAAAGATTTTCTGTCAGTTGCTTTAAGAAAAACAAGGGGAAGCCAGGATGGCTCAGTGGGTTAAGCGCTCACTTTGTAGCGCCGGGGACCGAGGATCAAATCCCGGCCCAGGCCCGTGCGGACCCATATGCTGAACTGGGGAGTGCCCCCAGTTCAGTTCTCTCTCTGTCTCTGTCTCTGTATCTCTCTGTCAAAAATAAATAAATAAATAAATAAATAAATAAAAATGACCACTCTTCTAAAAAACAAGAAAAAACAAGCTCAACAGCAAATGGCACTTTATGTACTTTTCTTAACACAAGAGTCCCGATTCTGGAGAATCTAAGCACTATAAAACTGCAGCTCTACTTAGGAAGGTCATTCATTACCTTTTATTTTTATCATGCTGGTCACGTTCTCGCTCACGAGGATCACTATAGGTCAGACTTCCAAAGCGCATCTCTTCTGGTGAGGACTCTCCCCAAGGTGAAGATATATGTTCTATCTCTCTCCCTGCTGAAGAAAATCAAATGGGATGGGAAGATGGAAGTTAGAGATAACACACAAAATCTCTGAAAACTCTCATAAAGTAGTATGTGTCCAACTTATTCCTTAAAATACAAATACGCTAAGTTGGGGAATGCTGGGATAGCTCAGCAGGTTGAGCACTCATCTTGCAGCCCTGGGATCTGAGGGTCAAATCCCGGCCCCTGCCTGTGCAGACCCATATGCTGAACTGGGGTGTGCCCCCAGTTCAGTTCTTACCAGGACAAGCTTCCCATGAAGGAGACCCCCAGTTCGGCCCCCTGCTTGTGGGGGCATACCTCCCATGCAGGAGGCTCCTAGCCCAGTTCCTGCCCTGTGCAGATCCCCCACCCACATGTGTGGAATGAAACTATGTCAAAAACTGATGATGTGCAATTATGGAGAATGCTCTGGGCCCTCCCCCACTTCTCTCTGTCAAAAACAATAAAAATCTTTAAAATAAATAAATAAATAATAAATAAATAAGCTAAGTTGAAGATCCTGAGAAATATAATTAAACAGAAGTCTTCCCAAAACTTACCTTTTTGTCTAGATATTTATTATTAATGTATCATGGTAATTAAGTACACACATAATGATTAAGCAAATTTTTTGTATAGTAGAATATTAGTCATTATTTATAAAGACTTTTTAAATGACATTACAAAAATGCTCAGGATAAAATTAAAAACTGAACACAAAATTACATATAATGACTCCTACTAGACCCCACATACACAAAGATTGAAAGAAAATGTTCTGAAATGTTAACAGATGTTATTTCTAGGTGGGCAATCAATCATTATTATTTTCTTCTCTAAAACTTTGTGTTTAGTTTTTTCCTTCACTGTGCATGCATTACTTTAATAATAAAAAAAATTAAGATCATTTTTGAGAAATTTTAAAAATCCAGAAAACACACATACATCTACTCATTAAACAGACCTTTACTGCCAGCTAAAATCAGGCTCAGCTTTATTTCTCCACATTGAAAGAGGTATATGGGAAGAGGTAGATAATAAGTGGCAGATGACCGTGGAAGGGGTATGTGACAGTGACAGGATAGGATTAGGTTTTGGAGGTGAACACTGGCAAGTCTCACTGTCATTTTCTCAAGGTTATGGGATGAAAAACAACCCAGAAAGGAACAAAGACCTTCCAAAAACTGTCCTGTTCAGATATGAAAGGTGAGGTCTTGCTGACTATAGTATCACCATCATATTAAAATTAAGGAAAAATGAGAAACAAGGAAGAATGTGAAAAATACTCATCAACTAAAGACTGCACACTATTAACAACTCACGCACAGCTTTTAGAGAAGTAAACATCCAGTGTGGGCTAAGTCAGTTCCATACCAACCTATGTTCCAGCCTCCAGTATTGAGCCCTGGGTCTGACATGCTTGAGCAGGAACCAGAGGAGGTAAAGCTGGGCTGTAGAACAAACAGGAATAGCATCAGAATACCATTTCCCATGAGTTTACCTCCAGGAAAAGTCAGACACAAACCAGAAAGCCACAAGCTTACGTATCGACTATGGGACACCACGAGATTTGCTGAACGACTGGGAAAAGGCACGAAGGGGTTTGGGATTCCCTGAGGCCGAGACTGGGCTTCAAACACACTGCAAAGCATAGCCAATGTCTGGACATCCCGGAGCCGGCAGTAATGAGCCAACCTAGAGAAAAAGATGAGAGGAAAGAAAACAAGTCTACAGAAGGGACAGAGGAAGGATACTATCACAGTCATGGTGGGTTGCTATCATAGGGATAGGAAAAGAAGATGCTTAATTTTTCCTCAAAAATCCCTGTCAGGAACCAGGGCTTTCTACAGACCCAGAGGCTTCATCTACTTTAGTTTAGTAAAATTTGCTTTGGAACAAAATGTATCTACTTGTCAGTATGACAAATGACCAATCTGAAAGCTTCTGGTTGGTACCTAGGCATGGGCTCAGACTTAAATGTAGCTTCTCAAGAACTAAGCAGACTAACATTTGAGTGAGGCCATACATGCTCTCTTGCAATTGCACTGCTAACTGGGAAGTTCCTATAAACTTCATTCATATAACCTAAAGCCAGGTGAAGGTGCTCAGAGAACACTGCATCATCACTGTATGGTGAGCAGGTGACAGACACAGGAGGTAGAATTAGAAATATGAGTTATTAAATAAGAACAACAAAAAATATTACAGTTTTACCTTTTAGGTAACTCATATCCCCTTTGCTCCTTTCAGGACCACTGTGCTAGAATATGAGGTAGTGGTCAGGGGGACTTAGGCCGTTGTGACAGAATACTGATACTTGCCTACCAGGCAACGTCTAATATTTTGTAAGGTGTTCTCCCACTCACTATCTTATTTGAGCCTCATGTGAAGTAGGTAGAAGAAGCATTATCATCCCTGCATTACCATAAGGCAGGGGTGTCAAACTCAATTAAAACACGGGCCATTTGGTGCAACAGGCAAGATTCACGCGGGCCACGTCACATTTACAAACATCGCCGGAACTGAGTCAGCGCGTTTATATATGCCCAGAGACCCCCAGGAAAGGCACTGGGCCATGTGTATGCTCATCTTCAGTAGTTAAAGGGTTAACGAGGGAATTGTGTGTACGGTATTGCCTCGATCTCCCCTAAGCGCTATTTTCTTCATAACAATTTTTTCTATTTTCATTTTATTTCAGAGCATCGTGGGACACAAAAAATTACCTCGGGGGCTTCATGCGGCCTGCGGGCTGCCAGTTTGACACCCCTGCCACAAGGCAACTGAAGCGTGAGCACATGTGTCCCAGGTTTGGCCTCAACCAATAAAGCAAACCTTCTCTTGAAAAAAGTAGAGCTTCTCAGTTTCTCTGTTAGGTCAGAGGCCTCAGTATTGTGGAAGTTCAAGTGCTTTCCCTGGTTATAAATTATTTTGCACAGTAAAATTCCACTTTGCCATATTTCAATATTTCAGTGCAATAAATCAAACACAAAGTCAATGTTTTCATGAACTGCCTAATAGGGTGAAAGCATCATGGTCTTTGGAAAACATGAAAGCTAACACACAATACTCTAATCTGCTCTCAGGAGTGAAACTCTACAGCATCCAATACATTTACCGTCTCAAGAGCCCAAACTCCTGTGTTCACAATGACATAACTTATGAGCCAAAGCATAAATCTCTAAAAGACACATAAGCCTCAATTCCTTGTTGCAGATGTCAAATATTTTATTAGTTGCTTCTGCTATAAGAAGTTAGTTGTGCACAGAAATTACAGTAACCAAAAAAGGAAAGATCTCACTTCCACCTCTCAATCCTCAGGCCTCTGTACTTTTCTCTTAAATAGTACTCGTAAACTTGAAAATGTTGACAGACCTAAAATTTACATCACCCATTTCTTCACTTTTTTTTTTTTTTTTAATTTCTTCATGTTTAGCTGTAAACACCTACAGGGATTCCAGTAGTTGTCGCCCGAATGGATGTCGAGCCCAGGGTGTTTCCAAATCTGGGTCAGACTTCGGACCAAGGCAAAGATCTGTAGCTACTGTAGCCAGCGACCAAACCTGAACAAATAAAGAAGAAACACCCAAAACTCAGATTGGTTAGGACAGGAATAGGATGCATGAAAGAACCCCTCCTCTCCTCCACCTATATCCTGCCCTTGCTACTGTGAGAGCTGCAAAAGCTGGGAGCTTATTGAATTTCAGAATTTTAGGCCCCATTCCAGACCTACTGAATCATAATTGTCATTTAAACAAGATTCTCAGGGGACTATAACATTTGAAAAATACTAGCCTTAAAAACTTTCATTAAGCAAACTTCAGAGGACTGCCACCATGCAGTAACTTCATATGGTTGTTCATTTAGCCTCTAACTCATGTGACTTTTTTTGTTGTTTCATTATTGAACTGGCAGAAAGGGAAAAAATATATATTCGGTATCATATTTAGAATCTGTCCTTTAGCCAAATAAGGAAAACTCTGTTGCTTTCCTTACAAAAGTTTCAGTATAGGGGAAGCCAGGATTGCTCAGTGGGTTGAGCACTCACTTTGCAGCCCCAGGGACCAGGGATCGAATCCTGGCCCCAGCCCATGCGAACCCATATACTGAACTGGGGCGTGCCCCCAGTTCAGTTCTCACTGGAGTGAGACCCCAGCCCAGTTACTATCTGTGCAGCCCCACGCCCACCTGTGGAATGAAACTATGTGGAAAAACAAATGATGTGCACCTATGGAGACTGCTCTGGGCCCTCCCCCTTCTCTCTGTCTCTGTCTCTGTATCTCTCTCTCTCTCTGTCAAAAACAATAAAAATAAATCTTAAAAAAATAATAATAAAAAAAGAAAAGTTTCAGTATATCCTTTGAAGAGGGGGTGGGATGGGAACAAGCCAAGACAAAATAGATTTGGCTTTTTGTTGACACTAAATCTGAGGAATATCTCCTATCTTGAAACATCATAAGGCTTAAAGTCATCAAGCAGAAACCAATGTCCATTAAGTGTCTATTAAACCCAAGATTTAGCACATGCTAAATACACATGCCATCAACAGAGCCTACTCCCCTCCATACATTTAAATATGGAATAGTACTTTTGGGAAATCTTTCTTAGCAATAACATCATTGTATGCCCACTACCTGTAAAACGCTATACTAGACTCTGTAAGATACTCAAAAGCAAGTAGTACAGATTTTAAATCAAGGAGTTTATAATAGAAGAAAAAAAAATAAGCAAATAAAAATACTGACACACAGGTACACAAACACATCAAAAAAAAAAATCCATTAAATTAATGTGGCACCAATATACTTAAATAATGCACACAAATATGGGTCCAAATGAGAAACTTGAGGTTATAGTCATCTTTATAATCAGACTCACCTCCATAGTTGCTGAAAGGGACAGGATAGGATGTTTACTACCCTGCTGACAAACTTACACATGTTATTCCTTCACTTATAATACACATTTCCTAATGCCTTCAACAGAAGTAGATGACACTAAGGTTTATTTCTGCAACTCTTTGCAAAACAGTAGGCACATCATCTTCAATATGTACATTAAGAATTAAAAAAAAACTGGGAAGCCAGGATGGCTCAGTGGCTTAAGCGCTCACTTTGCAGCACCGGGGACCCAGGATCAAATCCCGGTCCCGGCCCGTGCGGACCCATGTGCTGAACTGGGGAGTGCCCCCAGTTCAGTTCTCTCTCTGTCTCTGTATCTCTCTCTCTCTCTCTCTCTGTCAAAAACAATTAAAAAATAAAAATAAATTAAAAAAAACCTTTATATGTAAGAGATTTCTGAAGAAATGAGATACCAAAATAAAAGATAAAAAAAGAATTAATATATTTTTATTTATTTATTTTTATTTTTGACAGAGATAGAGAGAGATACAGAGACAGAGACAGAGAAAGAACTAGACTGGGTGAGCTCCCAGTTCAGCATATGGTTCTGCACGGGCCGGGGCCGGGACTCGATCCCTGGTCCCCGGCGCTGCAAAGTGAGCGCTTAACCCACTTAGCCATCCCGGCTTCCCCCCCAAAAAAAGAATTAAAAAAAAATCATCAAGCATGTGCATTGATATTTCTGCCCCATTAAACAGTACCATACCACAAATGGTGACAATAATTGCAACAACAGTGGTAATAATTGTACCATATACTGGGGTAGTTACCATCTATCAGATGGAGGTATGGAAATTTTACATATACTGCCTTATTTATTTCTCATAAGGACCTTAGAAATATCGTTCCTATTTTATAGTCAAGGAAACTGAGATTCGGAAAGACGAGGTGGCTGCCTAAGATCACACAACAAAAAAATGACAGCCCAAATTTAAACTTAGGCCAGTATGAACACAAGGAAAGGATATTTCACTTCATTCGGACTAGCCCGACCTTCCAAATCAACTTAATGAAGATTTAAAAACAAAACAAAACAAAAAACCAAAAAGAAATTAAAAAAATAATAATAAAACACACACACACACACACACACACACACACACAAACACTTTAGGAAGTAATTTATCCTCAGAGAATGTTTTTCAAAATATGTACTCTGGGAAAGCTGGGATGGCTCAGTGGGTTAAGCGCTCGCTTTGAAGCCCCAGGGACCGAGGATCGAATCCTGGCCCCGGCCCATGCGGACCCACGTGCTGAACTGGGGTGTGCCCCCAGTTCAGTTCTTACAGGGACCTATGTGGGAGGCTCCCGGCACAGTTCCTGCCCTGCGTAGCCCTGTGCCCACCTGTGGAGTGAAACTATGTGGAGGAACTAATGTCAACTGTGGAGACTGCTCTGGGCCCTCCCCCTTCTCTCTGTCTCTCTCTGTCTCTGTTTCTCTCTGTCAAAAATCAATAAAAATAAATCTTTACAAAATATGAACTCTGGGTCTGCCTTAGCATTACATTTACCAATTTTCTCACCAATCTTGAGGTTTATTCTTATGATTCCCATTTTACAAATATACACAGAGGCTGAGAGTCTGAAATAATTTGCCCACAGTTATACCACTATAAAGCTATGTTGGACCTATCCATCTTGTTATAAATTCCACAATAATTCTACTACTTCATTTTGCCTTCTTACTGTTCACAAAACTTTAGGTGCTGGGTCCTTATAGAAATAGTTTAAATCCATGACTAAATTTCACTTAAAAGGGTTTGGGGGAAAAAAACCCTGTTTATTGAAAGACAAGTAGAAATCTCAGGAATTTTTTTTAATCAAATAAAAATCAAAGGAATGTGTTAGTTCTGGGTCATTTAGAAGGTTATAAGGACAAAAACCTGAGCAGATAGGATAACAGCTGGTAGTTTCCATTGCTTAATCTAATCCTAACACTAAATAATAAAGGATGCCATAGAGTAGATTACTGGTTCTAGGGCTGGGTGGGGGAAAAAGGGGTTGAGAGCTAGATGGGGTATATTTTAGAGTAATGAAAATATCCTAAAATTGTTTGTGATGATGGTTGCAAAACTTTGCTAATATACTGAAAGCCACTGAATGGTACATTTTAAAAGGGTGAATTGTACAGCATAGAAATTACAGTAGACTCTCCATTAACCAGAACTCAAGCAACCAGCACTCTCAAGCAACTGTGGGTAGTTTGAGTTCCAGTTAACGAAGAGTCTACTTACATTTACCAGGTACCTATCAATCCCCATGCGTGCTAGTTAACTGAGAGTCTACTGTATATCTCAATAAAGTTGGTAAAAATAAAAATAAAAAAACATAGAAGTCATTTGCTTTAATACACTGCTGTGTTCCTACAAAAACAAAGATTAAAAATTTTTGTAAAATTATATTGTATTTTAAAACTCCATCTATAGAAATGTTTTTATAAACCTTTTAAGAAATGAAGCATTTTTAAAAGTATAAAAACCAGGGAATGCCTGATAGTTCAGCAGGTTGAGCACTTGCCTTGCAACAGCAAGGTCTGGGGATCAAATCCCAGCCCTGGGCCATGCACACCCATATGCTGAACTGTGGTGCAACTGGTAACCGCTGAGATGGCAGCAAAGGTTCTTGCCCCCCATGTGGGAGGCCCCCAGTTCATTTCCTGCTCCACAAGGCCCCACATCCACCTGTGTGGAACGAAACTATGTCACAACTAATGATGTACAACTATGGAGACTGCTCTAGGCCCTCCCCACTTCTTTCTTGTTCTCTCTCTCTCTCACCTCTCAAAACAATAAACTCTTTAAAAAAATTAAAAAATAGGGAAGCCAGGATGGCTTAGTGGGTTAAGTGCTCACTTTGCAGGGCCGGGGACCAAGGATGGAGTCCCGGCCCCCGCCCGTGTGGAACCATATGCTGAACTGGGAGCTCCCCCAGTTCAGTTCTCTCTCTCTGTCTCTCTCTCTCTGTCTCTCTCTCTGTCAAAAACAATAAAAAAGAAAATAAAATATAAATAAATAAATAAATAAAAGTATAAAAAACAAAAACAAAGTAGAATTAAGGGTGTAAATGGGAAAGATGCAGATACTCAAATTTAAGTATATAACAACCAGCATAGTACTTGAATAGAAATGTAATAAAAAATACTTAGTAAATGTTTTAGGACCTTCTCAACTATGCACTAACAAGACAAACATCCAAGGGATTTAGAAAGCTGCTTAGCTCTAGTTTGGCAAATAAACTGGGAGAATTACAAAATAGGAGGCACACCTTAAAATGACACTAAACAACAACTACATATAAAGTGAAAACCTGCTCACAAAGAAAAATCCAAATTCTAGCAAAGGGAATGAATAATACCTGAACAAGATCCTTCCTTCCAACAAGCAAGGCGGAAGTAGCATTCTTCTGACACGTTTCTTGGATATCATTTACATTCAATCTGAAATTTAAAAAGAATTGAAAAGTTTCTTTCCAGTCTACCTTCTAAATCAATTATTCCTAGTTTACCAAATAGACCAAAAACTGCCTCTTCAGTTGCCACTCAAAATGTTTTATTCATATCGGACTAAAGCTTCCTTTCCACATGACATGAAGAAAATGCTTAACTACTAGCTGATGTTATGCCGTGGGACAGGTCTGGGGAAAGTGAAATCGCTGAAGTCCCTGAAGTCTCAAGAAGAGGCCAGACTCAAAGATCAATTTGCCAATTCGCTTTTCTGTGGAGTTCCCCAGGCTCAAGGGCTGAATAAAAATAAATTTAAACATGTGCAACACTGTAGTTTCTAACACAAAGAGTAGTAAGCTGTGTATATACTACAAAATAAGTGCTTTTTATTATGTATTAAAGTTCAGGAAGAAGAGGAACCACACCTCCTACCTCCCTTCAACCAAAGTGGCTCTGCTTCATCTGTTTTATTGACTGGGCTTAGGAGGCAGAATTCTTAAACAGCTCCCAAGATTTCTGACCCCTGCTATGAACAACCTTGTATATACCCCTCCCTTTAAATGCAGGTGAGACCAGTGAATACAGATGGGACATCACTCCCATGATTACATTAATATTAATCAGTTATCTCGGAATTTGTCAAAAGGGAGATTATCCTGAGTGGGCCTGACCAACTCAGGGGATACATTAAAAAGAAGGTGAAGCATCAATGAGACACTACTGGTCTCAAAGAAGATGAAATTCACTAAGTTCTATGGCTGCAATGAATTGAATTCTGCTAACAACCTGAATGAGCTGGGAAAAGGACCCTGAGCATTGGGTAAGTGTACCACTTAGTCAACTCCATGATTTCAGCCTGCCTAAGCCATACCCAGACTCCTGATCCATAAAACAACAAATGTACGTTGTTGTAGCCATTAAGTTTGTGGTAATTTATTTTGTAGCAACAGGAAGTTAATACATTGGATTGCTTCTAAAACTACTTTTGAAGGTTTCCAATATTTAAAAACAAACAAACAAAAAACAACAACAAACCTTGATAATCATGGCTAAGTGATAGTAAGTGTGGCATAGTTAAAATTTTGAACTTGGGGAAGCCAGGATGGCTCAGTGGGTTAGGCGCTTGCTTTGTAGCGCCTGGGACCGAGGATCGAATCCCGGCCCCTGCCCATGTGGACCCATATGCTGAACTGGGGAGTTCCCCCAGTTCAGTTCTCTCTCTGTCTCTGTCTCTGTCTCTGTCTCTCTCTCTCTGTCAAAAACAATTAAAAAAAAAAAAAAGTTTTTTTTTTAACTTACATGTACAGTTCCCCCAATGACTTGTGAACAGGAAGAAGGCATGCAATATCCTGAATGATGACTTTCCCAGCAGCCTTGATTGGTCGATTGCCAGAGTCTGATCCCTCACGCTTACTTTTCCATCTCCTTGATTTCTGGGGGAGATGACAAGATATAACTAATGGGGACCTTAATTAATGGAAACCCACAGTTACAGACACATCATAGTTGGGTGAATTGCAGAGACTTTGCATTACATCATGCCCACAATTACATGAATCAGCATCTGTAGGAAATAAAAGGATGACAAAGGGCATTGAGCTCTTGGTTCAAAATCCTAACAGTAAAATAAGCACTTACTACAGAACTGTATACATTCTGCAGTTGCTTAAAAACAGATACCTTGAAGCCAGAATTTAAAAAATAAGAAAGAAAAAGAACAGCAGGTAAAGAAATTAGTAAAAAAACACAAAAATGTGGGAAAAGAGCAACTTTTAAGGTTGGGCTCATCCCTAGGTTAAAAGTTCTGGCTTGACACTAATCGAAGTTGCTTTTTTTTTTTTCCCCCTTCTCAGAGAGTTTTAATAGAATATGTTGAGAATTTAATCCAGACACAGCAGTGTGAGCTTTGCAAACCTTAATCTATGGTAGGCAGACAGAAAAACTTAGCAGCTCAAGGAAAACTACTCTGTTTTTTCTTACAGACTTGAATTATCTCTAAAAGTGATGATTTTAGAATGTCAAAAATACTTGAACAGAGGGATGTGGGTAATAAACATGGAAGATTAGGAGCAATTATCCTATTTCCCCAGAGCCATATCTACAGATGGTGACTGAGGAGTTTATTTTATGTGAGAAATGAGAGATATCCTGGAAAATGAGAATTAATAGAATGTAGCCTCATCTGGTATCTTAAAAATGACAACCAGCCAAGAGAGCAATAGTCTATCTTATTGCCAGAAATTAAAAGGGGGACCACTAAAGTGATTCAACTCAGAAGGGAGGTACCATATTTATTAAAGGAGGCAAAAGAAGCCTGCAATTTGGAGTCAGAAAACCAAGGTTTACTGGTCTTTTTGCCACATATACTGGTTCAAGGTGACCCCGAGCAAGTTCCCTTTTTGCTGTGAATTTAGTCTCATATCAACCTTCTTTTCTCTCACTGGTAACTTGTGATTCAAGGCGAGAGATGATGTTCCAATCTTATCAGGTTAATAGGGGCACAATGAAAAGGTGAGGGTATGCACCATGTAAACTGAAAAAGTGCAATTTAAAAATCTATAACCTTTAGAAATGTGTATAAACCTTCAGGAATTTAGAATAGGTCATTTAGATTCATCACAAATGCAACTGATTTTTATACAATCACTCTTCCATAAACCAGTCATGTCAGGAGTTTCTGATCACTGATGTTCCATCGAATCCCCAAAGTTGCCCAATGTATATAACTTCCTATAGGATTAGGAAGTGTTATGGAACCTACTAAATCCAGAACACTGGGACTTAGTTATGGAAGGTAAAAAAAGTTTAGCTGAAGTATTTAAATTGCTTATCATAATTGGTAAATACATATGCTCCCTTATCAATATGGATTTTAACCCATTTGATCTTAAGAAGCAGTTCAGTTACTATTTATCCATACATAAGACATTATTCTGCAATATAAGAGGGAGCTTAATCTATTATTGTGGGGTAGCCCTACAATTCTCCGCTAGCCCTGGTTATTTTCTGAAGAAGAATTATGTGCATATTCACAAAAATGCTATCCTTTTAGCAACAAATATCCTAATGTGGGTGCAAGTAAGGGGAGAATATGCTAAAGAGCAAACAGCCTATCAGAATAGGCTGGAGTCAGGCCATGTTAACCAACACAAGACGATGTCGTCATGCATACACTATGACACGTGGCTGGTTTTAGGTAGGGTATTATAATTTGACATACATCTACCCAGAAGTGACAGGAACAGCACAATATAGAATAGGAAGTTTACTAGAACAGGAAGGGTATACGTAAATACACATACTCATTTCACTGGGATGGTAATCCTGGTTTCCAGTTTAAAACTCCCAGGAAATGACAAACCCAGAAGTCCCACATAATCAGTCATCTCAGATGAGATTTAGGGTACTTGACAAGAGAAAGAGAGAACATGAGCAAGTATGAGGAGAGAGAGAGAGAGAGAGAGAGAGAGAGAGGG
>PVKE010033076.1:0-18127 GCA_004027555.1 Craseonycteris thonglongyai
CCGAGGATCGAATCCCGGCTCCGGCCCAGGCAGGACCCACATGCTGAACTGGGGAGTTCCCACAGTTCGGTTCTCTAGCTGTCTCTGTCTCTGTCTCTCTCTCTATCTGTCAAAAGTAAAATAGAAATAAATATGCACTGAAGACAAAAAGATAATTTCTCTCTATAAATGTGAAAAGATAAAAAAAAAAAAAAAGAATTTGGGGAGCATTATGTAGCCATATAGAAAAATAAAATCATACCTTTTGCAACAACATGGATAAAACTAGAAAATAGCATGCTAAGCAAAATAAGTCAGACTGAGAAAGACAAATGCTGTATAATCTTACTTACATGTGGAATATAAAGAACAGAATAAATGAACAATCAAAACAGAAAATAAAACTCATGGACACAGATAATAGTTTAGTAGTTACCAGAAGGTAAGGAGAAAGAGGTGTGGGGTAAGAGGAAGGGAGATTCAAATATATGATGATAAAAAAAAGAAAAACAGTGCTGGCAGAGCAAAACAAAACAAAACAAACAACAACAAATTCATGGACACAGTCAATAGTTTAGTGGTTACCTGAGTATAAGGGGCGAGGGGGTAGAGGACTAGGGATGGGGAGTCAAATATGTGGTGATGGAGAACTGACTGGATGGTGAACACATAATGCAATACATAGATGATGTAATGTAAAGATTGTACACGTGCAACCAATGTAATTTTTACTAACAAGTGCCACCCCAATAAATTTAACAATAAAAAGAACTTGGTTTTGAATATGTTAAGTTTGAGATGGCTGTAATACATCTAAATGCAGAAGTCATGCATATATAAGCAATTGGATATATAAATCAGTAGCTCAAGGTGGAGTTTGGGATCTAGACTATAAAACTGAAGGACATCAAATTATAGGTAATATTTAAAGGTTTGGGATTGGGTAATAGCAACTGAGAGTGAATGTCTGAGGTCTGAGGACTGAGTTATGGGTTACAAGCATTTAGAGGTCAGAAATATTATAAATTATACCACTAAATTTCTTATATACCATCAATAACAAAAAAAAATTTGTGGAGAAAAATTTCTGTTTACATTAAATAGACTCTGTGATCTGAGATACTACTATTCTGGTATCTGAACTGATCCTAACTGTCTCACCACTCAAGTCTGACAATGTCCTCAATATCTCATTTAATAATTTTCCAGCATATTTTTCTAAAAGGGTTAATCAGCTCCTGAACAATGGTTTCATTCAGTGCCCTCGATTTTATAACAATAGTTTATATCTCTCTGCATATGGTGATTATCACTATATTTTCAGCTCCTGTTTAATCAGTCCCAATTTCTTACACTTCGTACTATACTATACTAATACAACAATGTCCAAATCTATATAACTGAGACTTCACCACATTTCTCCAGATTTATTTTTTAAAACAGCTTTACAATTTTTCTGATTATTTTAATTTAGATTAATTTTATTTCTTCCAGGTATGTCTCCTTCAAAAATGAGCCTAAACCTAGAAAGAGTTATTTTGAAAAATTAAATTTAAGACCACATCATACACCAACAAATACTAGAAACCAAGAAAGCAAGTTAGTAGGTAATGTTTTGGGTAACATATGTACTCCTTTGATTTATCAATGAGCATTTTCATTATATACTTTAGTATTTATTAACATGTATCATAAAAGTTCTTGATAATTTGATGTCTCTGTTGAAAGCATTTGCTTGAAAGTATATGGGCTATAACTATAAAGTGAAAGATTTTAGTGAGCTATAAAGAAGAATTTTCTAAGAGAAAAAGATGTTAAGTATCAGAATAGAGAATTTATACAATTCACAATTTAAGAATATTGGCTTTTTTCTAGCATGCACATCAAAAATTTTCAGCCTCTATTCATTACCATCTATTGCATGCACATCTAAAGTATATAGTTCAGTTTGCATATTTTTCAGTTTATATAACTGTAATCATGCTGTATATATATATTTGAATTTTATTTCTTTTTCTTAGAGTTGTCTGTAAGATTCACTCATATTGTTGTGTGAAGGTGTAGCTCTTTCATTTTTGTTGCTGTAAAGTGTTCCATTGAATGAATATATCGCAATTTATCCATTCAACTTTTGAAATTTTGGATTTTCAGCTTGTCAGCCATTATAATACACTGAAATATGCATTTTGCTGCATGTATATGAGTTTTTTAAGAGTATATATCCAGGATTTATATTATATTACTGGGTATGCATATCTTCAACTATATTAGATAATGACAAACTTTCCAAAGTGTTTATGCTCCCTGTCAGATTTGTGAGAGATTTTTGTTGTTGTTCTGCTTTCTTGCTGTCTTGAAATTGCCAGTTTTTTATTTTAACAATCTAGTGGGTATATCATAATATGTCATTATGGTTTAATTTGCATTTCTGTGATTACTAATAGGTTTGAGAACTTTTTCATGAAATTATTGATTAACTATTTTTATACTTTTGGAAATCATCCAAGTTTTACCTCATTTAAAATTAGTTCTTTGTCCTTTTCTAGTTCTTTGTTGGTTTTATGTGTTGTGAATATCTTCCCCTTTTCTCTGGATTTTCTTTTTATGGTGTCTTTTCTTTTTTCTCTTAATTTTATTGTTAAATTTATTGGGGTGATGTTGATTGGTAACAATTAGATAGTTTCCGGATGTACAAGTCCACATCACATCACCCATGCATTGCATTATGTGCTCACCACCCAGAATCAGCTCTCCTTCCATCACCATATTGTCCACTCCTGCTTCCCCCCCACCCTCCCACCAACTCTCCCTCCCCCCTCCTCCCTTTCCCTCAGGCAATCACCAAGCTATTGAGTGTGTCCATAGGTCTCTGTGTCTTTGTTACTTTCAGTTTTGTTTTGTTTTTTAAGATTTATTTTATTGATTTTTGACAGAGAGAAACAGAGACAGAGAGAGACAGAGAGAAGGGGGAGGGCCCAGAGCAGTCTCCATAGTTGACATTAGTTTTCCATATAGTTTCACTCCACAGGTGGGCACAGGGCTGCACAGGGCAGGAACTGGGCCGGAGCCTCCCACATAGGCCCTGGCAAGAACTGAACTGGGGGCACACCCCAGTTTAGCATGTGGGTCCACATGGGCCGGGGCTGGGATTTGATCCGTGGTCCCCGGGGCTTCAAAGCGAGCGCTTAACCCGCTGAGCCATCCCAGCTTTCCCGCTTTCAGTTTTTTTATGGTGTCTCTTTGATAAAGAAAGTCTTTTTCTTTAATAAAGTCAAATATACCAAATCTTTCCTCATTTTATTAGTACTTTTTGTACCATATTTAAGAAATCTTTCCCTATTCTGTGGTCATGATCTTCTATTTATTTTGCAATAGATTTTAGTTCTTCTTTTTACATTTAAGTCTACCTGGAGTTAAATTTCAAGTCAGGTAAGGCTCCAATTAAAATTTTTTTTTTTCATGTGAATACCCAGTTATCCTAGCATAATATTAAAAAAGTTATTCAATTCTAATGTTCTGGGGTTCTTGACATGTTTCATTATATTAGTTGTCTTTTTCTACATCAGTCCCCATATACATTAATTTTTGTAACTTAAAATAACCCTTGAAATCTTGTAGGGTAAGTATTCTCACCTTAACCTTCAAGAGTATTGTGGCTACTTTCTATTTTTCCATTATGATTTCGTCTTTGACCTATTGGCTATTTAGAAGTATATGTCTTGTTTCAAAATATATGTGGCTTTTCTAATTATATTTTGGTTATGCTTTTAGCACAATTACATTCTGGTTTGAAGATATACTTCATCTGATCTCAGTTCTGTGTAATTAGTGAACACTTGCATTATTACCCAGTGTATATAGTCAATTGTTATAAATGCTCTATATAGCCTTTAACATAATGTATATTCTGCAGCTGCTGGGTACAGTGTTCTACATATGCCTTTTAGGTCAAATTTGTTCATTGTGTTTTTCAACTTTTCTATATTCTTACTGATTTTTCTGCTTATTTGTTTTATCAATTCCTGAGAAATTTCAGACTTATTTATTCTTATTTATAGTGCTGTCAAATTTTGCTTTACAGATTTTTAATATAGGTTTAGGTCATGTTATTAATCACATAAAATTTTAGAATTATAATCTATTTCCATTGACTTGAACTTTTTATTATGAATTTTGGAAAAGACACATTTAGTACACAGCAACTACCCTATCTAAATTATATCTTCCTCTATTGTTCTCCCTCACCAAAATCTGTTTATTTCTGTTATAGCATGTATCTCAATTTGTAATTATTCACACCTTTGTTTGTTTAACTGCTTATTTTCTGTATTACTCACTAAAATTGTTACATTATTAGGCAGAAATCACAATTCTAGAGCCCAGTACCAATGTTTGGCATATGTGCTAAACAAATAGCTATTGACTGAGTGAATACTAGACACCATACTAAGTTTGTGATATCTATTATCTCATTTAATAATCACAGAATCCTTATTAAGATAAGGACTATTATTTCTACTTAACAGATGAGAAAACTAAGGTTCAGAGAGGTTATATTACTTTCCTAAGGCTACATAACTCACACACACAAAAGGGTTTTGGACCCAGACTTTCTAAATCCAAAATCTGTATGCCTGATACCTATATTATACCTACTTTTTGAAAATCCATTAAACGATAATCCAGATTAGTAAAATTCATAACTGGAAATAGGGAGGATTCAGGTTGAGGGGAATAGTTCTCTTTTCAAAGGAATTAATGAAAATATTTCTTTGACTATTAAGTATGATCCTGGTTTATTTAGAAATCCATTTTTTCCAAGAAGATACAGCTTTATTGTATAACACTAAGTAATCAAAAGTTATATTCTGTTAATAGAAATTCACTTATAAAGTAAATTATCCTAGAATATATTTAGTTCTAAAAATGTAAAAGCATTGCTATGTAAGCAAATAAGATTATCAAACTATATTTCTACAAAGTTTACTATAAATAGAGAATATAGTTTATTAAATTAAATTAGAAATAGTCTATTAGTAGGGAAATATTATTTATGTTTGGATTTGTTTCTTTAGAACCAGAAGAAAATCTAAAACCAAGAACTAGTAAACCTTTTCTTTATCTTAAGGATACAGATGAGGTAGGTTTAATTTGTATGATTACTATTACTTACTAGAAACTCAAATTCACACTAATAATTTTATATATGCTTCTACAGGTCCAAAATTCAAATGGATTTCAGGATTAAAAACATAAGTTTTTTATTTGTTTGTTTATAAAAAGTACATTTATTATACAGCTGGTGATTGGTTTATAATAAAAATTATTGTTTAAAAAATACAATATTAAAATAAAACATCAGGATAAAACACACTTATTGATTGAGGTTTTTACAAGGTCAATCAGAAAAAGACAAATATTTCAGGAATCAACAGTACTTGTATAATAATAACTTTACATATCAATATCTATATCAACATTTGTACCTACATATGTACAAATTATACCAAGTTATACAATTAGGTTTTTTTTATTAAATTTTTTGGGTGATCTGATGTTGGTTAGTAAAACTATTTAGGTTTCAATTGTACAATTCTATAATATATCATCTATATATTGCGTTGTGTGTTCACCACCCAACATCAATTCTCTTTTTATTACCATATGTGACCCCCTTTACCCTCTTCTACCACCCTTACCCTCTGGTAACTACTAAACTGTTGTTTGTATCTATGAGTTTTTGTTTGCTTATCTTGTTTGTTTTTTCCTTTTGGTTTTATATCTCACATATAAATGAAATAATATGGTTCTCAACTTTTTCCAGTCAGACTTATTTTGCCTGGCATGATAACCTCAAAATCTATCCATATTTTCACAAATGACAGTATTTTGTCCTTTCTCATGACTGCATAATATTCCATCGTGTATATATACCACACCTTCTTCATCCAATCATCTATCGAAGGACACTTTGGTTCTTTCCAAGTCTTGGCTGCAGTAAATGTAGGGGTACATATATATATCTTTACAAGTAAATGTTTTCAAAAATTTTTTTTAAAGGTTTATTTTTTATTGCTTTTGACAGAGAGAGAGAGAGAGAGATACAGAGACAGAGAGAAGGAGGAGGGCTCAGAACAGTCTGCATAGTTGCACTTCATTGGTTTTTCCACATAGTTTCATTCCACAGGTGGATGAGGGGCACAGGGCAGGAACTGGGCTGGGGTCTCACCCCAGTGAGAACCGAACTGGGGGCACTCCCCAGTTCAGCATATGGGTCTGCACGGGCCAGAGCCAGGATTCAATCCTCGGTCCCCAGGGCTGCAAAGTGAGTGCTTAACCCACCGAGCCATCCCGGCTTCCCCTCAAATTTTTTGAGTAGATACCCAGAAGAGGTATTGCTGGGTCATATGGTAATTCTATTTTTAAATTTTTGAGGAAACTCCATACTATTTTCATAGTGATTGTACCAATTTACATCCCCACCAGCAATGCATGAGGGTTCCTTTTTCTCCACAGCCTCTCCAACATTTGTTATTACCTGTTGATAATAGCCATTCTAACAGATGTGAAATGGTATCTCATTGTGGTTTTAATTTGTAATTCCCTGATATAATAGCTAGTGAAGATGAACATTTTTCATATATCTATTGACTGTTCGTATGTCTTTATTTTTTTTAAAGATTTATTTTTATTGTTTTTTTGACAGAGAGAGAGACAGACAGAGAAAAGGGGGAAGGTCCAGAGCAGTCTCCATAGTTGACATTAGTTTTCCATAGTTTCACTCCACAGGTGGGCACAGGGCTACACAGGGCAGGAACTGGGCCGGGAGCCTACCACATAGGCCCCGGCAAGAACTGAACTGAGGGCACACCCCAGTTCAGCATGTGGGTCCACATGGGCCAGGCCTGGGATTCAATCCTTGGGCTCCAGGGCTGCAAAGAGAGCGCTTAACCTGCTGAGCCAGCCCAGCTTCCCCCATATGTCTTCTTGAGAAAACCATCTGTTCAGGTCCTCTGCCCATTTTTTAATTGAATTATTTGTTTTTCTGTTGTTGAGTTGTGAGTCCTTGCAATGTTTTGGATATTAGCCCCTTATTGGAGGTGTTGTTTAAAAATATCTTCTTCCATTTTGTTGGTTGTGTCTTTGTTTGATGGTTCTTTGTGCTGTGCAAAAGCTTTTTAGTTTGACATAGTCCCATTCATTTATTTTTATAAAAGCATAAGATTTTAAAGTAATTTTTACATATGGAGAAAATAATATGTTATTTATTAGACAGTAAGTATAATGGAAATTATTTCTTCAGTATGATAAGGACTAGCCGTTATCATAAAGTTCTATTAGTCAGGACATTATAAAAACTACACACGCATAACTTGAATATTTTAACTTAAAATATTAAAATATATATCTGTTAATCTTTTGATGTATAGCAAAGACTATTTTTGAGCATGCTATAGTTATTTAGATTATATAATTACAATAACAACCATATCAGGTATAGGACCAATACTTACTGACTCAATATTCACTTGAGAAGTTCATGGGTGTGCTGAAAAGTAGCTGATTAGCCTTAAGCCTTGATCATGCCTTGGATATCACTCAATCTGTTTTACATAGGAGACTAGAGAGAGAAACTAATTCAGGGACTCAGCAACAGAAAATCATTTAAGAAAGTCTCAGGAAAGTCAGGATGGCTTAAGCTCTCACTTCGCAGCACCAAGGACCAAGGATCGAATCCTGGCCCCAGCCCATGGAGACCCGTATGCTGAACTCAAGTGTGCTTCCCATGTGAGGGGCCACCAGCTCAGTTTTTGCTCCTTCCCCCTCACACCCCCGCTTTTGAATCCTGGCTTGAGGGGGCAGGCCTCCATGCGGGAGGCCCCCAGCCCAGTTCCTGCCCTGTGTGGCTCCCACCACCTGTGTGGAACAAAGCCATGTCAAAAACTAATGACGTACAACTATGGAGACTGCTCTGGACCCTCCTCCTTCTCTCTGTCTCTCTCTGTCTCTGTCAAAAAACAATAAAATAAATCTTAAAAAAAAAGGTCTCTTAGGTATTAATTAATTTATTACTAACCTTGACTATTGCCAATGAGAATGAAACACAAAGAAATATATACTCTGGCACATAATTTATAACATGCTATAATTTTTGTTGCATATTCCTGTTTTTTATAATTAAAAAAATTATTGACACCATCCGCTGTCCAGAATCTTAGTTTTATGCTCATCCATGTGGTTTATTTAGGTTCATGTTTAATAAAAATCTCCGAAGAAATAAATATTGTAGCTTCACAATAACTTCTCTTAATATGATAAACTTACCAGCATCTTTTAAAACATGTGGCATTTTAATTAAAAAAAGATTAAAATATGCATGTGATTTAAAAAATTAAATACTACAGAATAACTAATAAGAACACCAAGCCCTTCCACCCCATAATTCCTGTTTCTGTTTTGTTCTTTATTTTTTCAAGAAACAGGATAAAAAATAACCAAATACTTAGCAAGTCTGATGCTTGTCAGTACTTACTGAAGATTTGTTTCCAGCTGATGTCATTTCCCTTTAGCCTGGATAACTTCCTTAAGCATGTTTTGTAACAGAGATCTGCTAGCAACGATTTCTCTGTTTTCTTTTACCTGAAAATGTCTTAAGGATATTCTTGAAGAAAATTTTTGCTTGAAACAAAATTTTGACTGATATTTTTTTCTCTTTACTTTTGGCATATTAATGATGTTTTAGTGTCTACTGGTATTCATAGTTCTGACATTTATAGTTTCTGATAGTCAGGTATTTTGAATTGTTTTGTATGTAACTTGTTTTCCTCTGGCTGCTTTGAAGATGTTCTCCTCTACTTTGGTTTTCTGCAGTTTGAATATGTGACTAAGAATGGTTCCCTTCATTTTTATCCTGCTTAGGGTTCATTAAGCTTGTGGAATGTATAAATTTATCCTCGCTTAAATAAAAAACTTCTGACCACTATTATTTTTTACCTCATTCTATTTCTCCTCTCTTTTGAGGACTCATTACACATATGGCAGCTCTTTCATTATTGTCCCACAGATCCCTAAATCCCTTTTATTAAAAAAATATTTCTCTCTTTTTTTCATATTGGGTAATTTCTATTGATCGATCTTAAAGTTCCCTGACACTTTATTCATCTGCATTCTAAGTTCAACCAATAAATTTTTTATTTCAGATATTATATATTTTTAGTTCTAAAATTTTCATATTTTAAAATAGCTTCTATTTCTCTAATAAAATTTCCCTTTTTTTCGTTTACTATGAAATTTTTTTTTTTTCCCATTAAGCATAGGTATAATAGCTGCCTTAAAAGCTGTTAATTCCAACATTTTGGCCATTTGGTTGTGCTTTCTTTTAAGACTAGATAATTAGAGGAAGCTAGGATGGCTCAGTGAGTTAAGAGCTCGCTTTGCAGCCCTAGGGACTGAGGATCAACTGCCGGCCCCGGTCCATGTGGACCCATATGCTGAACTGGGGTGTGCTTCCCGTGTGAGAAGCCCCCAGCTCAGCTTTTGCCCCTGGTTCCACCCCTGGCTTGAGGGGGCCCGCAGCCCAGGGGCTCCAGCCCAGTTCCCATCCTGCACAGCCCCCGCCCACCTGTGTAGAACAACACCATGTCGAAAACTGTGCATTTTTTCTAGAGTATTTTGTCTAAATTTTATAGTTGTTCTCTGAGAGATGGGTGGCTCTGATAGGGGTTTATTCAGCCATACCGAAGCAGATTTTCCCATAGTTTTTTTTCTTCTATTTTCTTTTCCTATTGCATTGTTCAGTACTTCCTAAACATTTACAAATAATAATGGTGATAGGTGTCACTCTTGTCATGTCATAGACTAGTATATTATCATGAACTATGAATTGTCTATTGGTTTTATATAGGTAAAATTTTTTAATTATGCTGAGATATTTTTTATCATATTAAGAAAGTATTCTTCCTTTCTAGGTTTTTGTTGATGTTGTTAAATTTATTGGGGTGACATTAATTGATATCAATTACATTGTTTCCAGGTGTACAATTCTACATTACATTGTCTATACATTGAATTATGTGCTCACCACTTTCTAGGTTTTTTAATAAGATTTATTCAATTATTTTTGACAGAGAGAGAAAGAGAGAAAGAGAGTCAAAGAGAAACAGAGAGAGGAGGGAGAGCCCAGAGCAGTCTCCACATTTGCACGTCATTAGTTTTTGACATAGTTTCATTTCAAAGGTGGGCTTGGGGCCAGTCTGGTGGGAACCAGTCAGAGGGCCTCCCATATGGGAGGTGTGCCCTCATGAGCCGCAGGCCTCCCACATGGGAAGCTCACCCTGGCAGGAACTGAACTGCGGTGGCCCAGTTCAGAGTCCACATGGACCAGAACCATGACTCAATCCTTGGACCCCAGGGCTGCAATGCGAGTGCTCAAACTCCTGAGCCATCTTGGCTTCCCCCTTTCTTTCTATTTTTATTACAGTTCTTATCAAATGTATTTTAAATATTGCAGCTATGAAAATAATTACATTGTTTTTCTCCTTTAATGTATGGGCTGATGAACTATAGTACTATATCTATTAGTAACCTTTAATTTCTTGATAATTTTATTTGGCCATTATAAGTTTTATTAGTATAGTGTTGAATATGGTTTTATTTTCAATTTGTGAAAACTCCTGAAGTCTTTGTGAAATTAGTTTGTAGGCTTCTTCTGGTGCATCCTCTTTTCTACTTTGGTGTCAAGACTATGCTAGCTTGTAAAAAAACTGAGGGGAAGCCGGGATGACTCAGTGGGTTAAGAGCTCACTTTGCAGCCCTGGGGACTGAGGATTGAATCCCAGCTCCGACCCATGCGGACCCATATGCTGAACTGGGGAGTTCCCCTAGTTCAGTTGTCTCTCTGTTTCTGTCTCTGTGTCTCTCTCTCTCTCTGTGTCAAAAAAAAAAAAATTAAAAAAAAACCCTGAAAAGTTGTTTACTTTTTAATTTAATTGACATTACTTTGCATAAGAATTATTTGTTACATTAAAGTTTGAAAGAATTTATTCAGAAATCTATTTGCGCCTGCTTACTCTTTCAAAGGTAATTATTTGAAACTCTTTTATATGTCTTTTAAGAATTATGGGTATCCTCAAATCTTCTACCGCTTGTCAAATGAATTTAATAATTTTTCTTTGTGTTAAAGTTTCTCTGTTTGGTATTCTAGACATTCATAGTTTATTTCTTTCACAGATCTCCTTCTTATCCTATGCAAACTTATTTTTTATATTTAATAAATGATAAATGCCTCCCTGCTGAAACTATGCTGTTTTCTTGACTGCCTTATAAATATTTTAGGCTTATGTTGTTGGTCTTTCCTGAAACGCCCTAATCTTTAAATCCTAGCATTAAGTCTGTCCTCACTGGTGAAAACTTTCTTGACTATTTCAGCCCTTACCCAAAACACCTCTTTTCTAAACTCATTTATTGATTAGTTTGGTTGTTAGTAATATTACTCTACTATGTTATTTACTAATTTCTCATGTATGTTAATCATATCTATTTAATAAGATTGTAAGCTCTTTATGGCTTTGTCATATGCTTTATTTTTATCTCATAATTCCAGAACTAAATATATTCTGTGCCTAGTATGAAAAAATTGTGGGTTCTAAATAAGTATTTGTTTTTTTGATGGAGAGTCACAAGTTATGCAGTTTATATTTACATGTGAACACGTATGTTTTGGATATCTAGATATGTGTAGTTAAGTAAAAACTTATGAAGCCAATCTGAGACCCTACTAAGAAAAGTCTAGATCATTTTTTTCCAGTTTCAGCCCCTTTACTCAGAATTATTCTGTTGTACTTTGTGTATGAGAGAGTAAACTTTCTATTTAAACTGAGAGGGATATTTGTTTCTCAGTATTTAAAGTTTCCCTGAATGTGGAGAAATAAATTGTATATGACTATGAAGGCTAGGTTTTTGTTTTTGTTTTTGTTTTTTTTTATTGTTAAATTTATTGGGGGTGACGTTGGTTGCTAAAAATTACAGAGGTTTCAGGTGTACACTTCTACACTACATCATTTATGTGTTGCACTGTGTGTTCACCACCCAGAGTCAGTTCTCCTTCCATCACCAAATATATAATGCTTCCTCCCTTCTTCCCCACCCTATAAGCTAAGTTTTAAAGATAAAGAAATTAAAATTAATAAAAAGTATAAGTGCAAGCAAATTTTTTAATTTCTGTAGATTAGTTTCCTCCTCCATAAAGTGGTAATAACACATAGGGTGTTTTTGAAAATTAAATAAACATTATAGTTGAAAGTATTTAAAGAACTAGACAGATGTTAGTTATCATTATTAGATATTCCAAATGCAAATCATCAAATTATCAGTGTATATATGGAAATAAATAATTTCTAAAACAATTTTTTATCTTTTCTGATGGTTAGGTGGAAAATGCTAAGCCCTTACATGACTTATATTCACAGCAAAGACCAGAATGTAGAAGAATACTGGGTTCTACAATCTCTTCTCCTGTACCCAGCATTCAATATAGTGCTTATATGAAGGGAAAAAAATCCACTTTATTTACAGGTATATACATTATTTGTTTATATTGAAATAATTGAAAGTTAATTGCATCTAACTTCAACATATAGCATTAAGAAAATCTTTAACCAAAGAATATCAGAATTTGATCATATTACCATATTATTTCACTACTTAATAACATCTGAAGACTCTCCACTACAAAATGGTAAAGTCTAAATTCCTTACCATAGTATATAAGATCTTTTCAGACTCCTATTCTGTCTCTTTATCCATACTGATTGTAGTCATAATAAACAGTCTGTTCCAACTACTGTGTGATTTGATTCATTCTGTTTGTTATGTTTAGAACATACTTCTCCACCTGATTCCTATTCATCTTTGATGGTAGGGACACCTTTTAGCTGCAATTAAAAGAAAATCTGGGGATGTTGGGGTAGCTCAGTGGTTGAGCTCTTGCCTTGAAATCTTGAGGTTCAAGATTTGATTCCCAGCCCCATCCTGTGCAAACCCTACATGCTGAACTGTGGCACAACTGGTAACTGCAGGGATGGCTCCATGGTGAAGGTTCTCTCCTCCCATGCAGGAGGCCCCCAGTTCAGTTCCTGCCCTACGCAGTCCCACATCCATGTGTGTGGAATGAAACCACGTCACAACTAATGATGGACAGCTATGGAGACTACTCTGGGTCCTTGCCCTTCTCTCTCTCTTTCATACTTCCTCTCAATTAAAAGAATTCTTAAAAAAAAACAACCTGATTACATGTGGCTTAAACAATAAAGATATTTATAATCTCAGATAAAAAGAAGTCCTTCAGTAAAGCAGTTCCAGGGTTGGTTAATTTAGAGGTTTAATGATGCCATTGAATATCTACTTTCTCTATTTTTCCTCAACTTTCTTCAACTGTTCTACCAAGTAGTTTGTCCTCCTAGCCTTGCTGTGCAATATGGTAACTACTAGTTAAGATAAGTTGTGTGAGTAACAAAATCCACTGAAAAAGAGAACAATTCTTTGGTCCCTTTAGAATGAGGAAAATGTTCCCTGAAGCCTTCCAGTGGACTTCTTGTGGCTCCTTGGCTAAAATAGCTTTAAGCACCCATATCTAAATCAATAATCATTATTGGCTTAAATCAGTTTTTCTAACTTTTAACACATCCATAGTAAGAAATACTTTAACATCACAACTAATACATATGATATGTTAAGGCGGTTTGGAAAAAATCCAGCCACAAAGGCCTTTATTTTTGATATTGCGTGGCTGGCTACTTTCTGGATAGCCCTTGTATATGTGGTGCAGAAGTTTCACATTCATGAAGTCCTAATTATTTGTCTTTCTTGGTTAGCTGAACTTGGTTGCAGTGTTTTAGTGTTTTGTACAGTTATTACTAAGGATCCATGTTATTCATTCTAATCTATTTAACTTTTTAAAATTTTGGTCATCGGGAAGCCAGGATAGCTCAGTGGGTTAAGCGCTCACCTTGCAGCCTTGGGGACTGAGGACCAAGTCCCAGCCCCATCCTGTACAGACCCATATTCTGAACTGGGGTGTGCTTCCCATGCAGGAGGCTCCAAACCCAGTTCCCACTCTACGCGTCCCTGCCCGCCTGTGTGGAATGAAAATTGATGACATACAACTATGTAGACTGCTCTGGGCCCTCCCCCTTCTCTCTGCCTCTCTATTTCTGTCTCTCTGTCTCAAAAACAATAAAATAAATCTTTAATAAATAAACAAACAAACAAACAAATAAAATGCTGGTCAGGAAATTCCTAATTGCTTTAATGTCTAAATTGATGGATTGTAGCTCACGTTTTGAAAGCATAGATTTAGATCATTCAAGATGGACTCCCTTGAGTTAGGAAGGAGCCCAGCCTGCCTTGAAGGACCTACCGGTAGTTGCTTGGAGGAGGGCAAATAAGATCAGAGTTCTATTAGCACTGTTAAAGAGGCAACCTTCTGTTTACCACATTATCCTTTAAGATTCTACTTAAGTGTCCCATCTCCTCTAAAATGTTCCCTGAAAGCAGTGACAGGCTGTTCAACTCTTTCAGCAAAGCAAATGTCCCATTATAAAATTTTTCTTGCATCTCTCTACAGAAGAGGAATTATAATTCTTTTGTCAAAGTCCAAAATTGAGAGTTCCAGGAAAGCTGACAATATAAATACAAGTTTATCTTGGCCAAAATAAATAACAACATAAAAAAGAAATTTTTATTAAATCAAAACTAGAACATTTTATCCTAAACCCAAAGCATGTTAGCTATATATTACAATATGAAGTAGGTAGTTTAAAAGAAGATTCCAGAAGTTAATGCAGAATTACATTTCCTAGGGGAAAGGAAAAATATTCAAAGAGCCAAGAGAAGATATTCTGAAAGCCCTCTTATTAACCTCCCTGCTGCCCACATACACTCAAGCTATCAATGATGGGTCACAGAAAGATAGAGAATCCTCCCTCTTCCTCACTGCAAGTCAACAGCCTTCCATGTGAGTTAGCAGTGTTTTGAGAGAATGGTAATTACTGTGCCTAGTCCTTTGTTTCTCTGGCTTCATAGTATTGCTTCAAATTCACTCAGGGAGGGGGAAAACCTGCTAACTTGGAGGAGCAAGGTCTTGAAAAGAAGGTTGACAAGAGAAAAGATGCAAATTTCTAGGAACCATCTTTACAAAAGCAAATAATAGCCACAAAGAAAACTGTAAAGAAAAACACATTATGACCCCTATGGAACTGCCCAAGAGCCATAAAGCCTTTCTTTAAATTTCTCCCCAAACTGAATAGTTATCCCAAGACAGAGGTAAAAAACTGGAACCCACGTGACACCTCACATATACCGTATTTTCCGGCGTATAAGACGATTGGGCAGATAAGACGACCCCCTAATTTTACAGTTAAAACATAGGTTTAGGCCTATATTCGCTGTATAAGACTACAGCCTCGGAAGTGGGGGGTAGTCTTATACAGCGAATATAGGCCTAAACCTATGTTTTAACTGTAAAATTAGGGGGTCGTCTTATACACCTGGTCGTCTTATACGCCGGAAAATACGTAAATGGACAGATACCCTCCACCACCACCACATTAGAGTCATGAAGAAGGTTCACAAAAGGTACAGTGCACAGAAACAAACTTTCAAATGACTTTTCAGGGCTCCGGCTTCCTCAACAGCCTACACAGGCAGCTGAATGCCTGAACTCAAAGCATAAGGTAACAAGATCTTGGTTTATATGTTAATTTCTAAAGGGAGAATTTAACATCATCTGGGTAAACAGGGAAAGCCTCCAAAGAAAATTTACCTTTATTAGTTTTGCACTTATAGCAAGCTCAGGTTTAAGTGTCCTGATTTAAAGGTTAGTAAATAGAAAAACAAAAATAAAACGTTGGATCTATCAAAAATTCTGTAGCAAAAATAAGTAAATAAAAGAGGAAATAATTTAAGTTATTTTATTAATTTAATTAATTTAATAAAACAAGGAACTAGATTATGGTTACATTTTGACAGAATTTTTACCCATAAATGAGATAAAATTTGACAATAATTACTTTATCAACTCAAGAAAATAAAGAAAATGAGGTGTCTATGAAATATTTGAAAATATGAAAGATAGTTGTCTCCCATCCAAGTACTAACCAGGCCTGACCCTAGTTACTTCCGAGATCAATCGAGGTCAAGCATATTCAGGATGGTATGGCCAAGAGATCATTGTCAAGGATGAAATATTTTTAAGAAAACAGGTAATGCTAATGTAGATCTCAAAATTATATTAAAAGTAGTAAATTGTAGAATAAACATCAGCATAAACCAAATCAGAGATCTGAAGAGGCAGTTTAGGAAAATCACTTAAAATGCAATGTTTTGAAACAAAAATATGACTGGACTAGACTAAATACTATATTGAGGGAAGAAAACAAATATCTAACACAGATATAACAAATTGAATGAACCAACTGAAACAGGGCATAAAAAGTATTTCTTCTCATAATGGAAATACTCAATATCTTGGTTTTGGTGATGCTTATATGAATGCATTTATATAAGTCAAAATTCATCAAACTGTACATTTAAAATGTATGCATTTTACTGTACATAAATTACACCTCAATAAAGTTGAAAAGATGGGCATTCCACTTTCAGGTGCCCCCTCCCGTTTCAAGAGTTCTCCTTTTTCCAATAAACTTCTGCTTAACCTTTAAAAAATAAATAAATAAATAACGTTGAAAAAAAAACACCAAAACACTAATGCTGTAAAAGTCTAAAAAACTGAAAATACAAATTAAATTTGTATAAATTAAAATAGCCTCTATCTAAAATAATTTGGGGAAGCTGGGATGGCTCAGCAGGTTAAGCGCTCGCTTTGCAGCCCTGGAGCCCAAAGATCGAATCCTGGCTCCGGCCCAGGTGGACCCACATGCTGAACTGGGTGTGCCCCCAGTTCAATTCTTGCCAGGGTCCATGCAGGAGGCTCCTGGCCCAGTTCCTGCCCTGCACAGCCCTGCACCCAACTATGGAGTGAAACTATATAGAAAATTAATGCTGTCAACTATGGAGACTGCTCTGGGCCCTCCTCTTTTCTCTGTCTCTCTCTCTGTTAAAAAAACAACAATAAAAATAAATCTTTAAATTAAAAAAAAAAGCTTTAAAATAATTCAGAGAAAATTTAACACTTAATTTAAAATAGTCTAAAACTTGTATAAATGCAATATATGTTAATACCATTTAAATTACAAAATAAGGTTATCTTTTAAAGTCATAAATGATGTTATAATTAATATACAACATAATTTAGCCAATTCTGTGCTCATCATTGTCTCCTGTATCCTGCCATCTGTTTACTTTTAATTTTCCGAAATGACATCCTTTAGTAGTTTTTCAGTAATAATTTGGTTGTTAAGTCTTTTGATCCTTGTATATCTGTGTCTTTACTTTGCTGTCAGCCTTGAATGACAGTTAAGTTAATGCTGATTTTTAGCTTGAAAATTATTATCTCTCAGCATTTTAAAGATACAATTCATTATCTTCTGGAATCAGTTGAGATTAGAATTTTGTTCTTGGTCTAATCATCATTCTTTTTAGAATAACATTGTCATTCCCTTACTTTCTGGTACAGTGTTCCCTCGCCACTTCGCGTTTCATGTTTTGCGCTTCAGTGCTTCGCGGGTTTCCCCAAAATATTCATCAAAAAATAAAAATGAAAAAATCCAACCATGTCGGCAGCCACATTGCGGAAAGGAGCGTTGTTTCATGTGGATGAGCGAGAGAGAAGGATCCCTGCCTGTCACACAAAGAGCTGAGCTGACTCAGAGTCCATCCCACGGGCTCTCATAAAGGCGCGTGATTGGTTTCCGGTGCCACATCGACCCATGAGAGGACGAGTGGATGTATCCCTGTGAGCTGATTGTCTGCGCATCATCGCAGCCTCACCTCGCATCTTCTCTTGTTGTATCTCGCCAGTCTTGTCCATGATGTTGACTGTCTCGCATACTGTATTTTAGTGTTGTGTTGGCGATCACTTGTTTTGTTTAAGCGATCACTTTTTTTATTAATTAAGCCCTTATAATGCCGCCTAAGCGCTGTGCCCCTGCGAAAGCTTCCTCCGGGGCGCCCAAGAGGAAGAAGATGATGA
>PVKE010033078.1:0-18133 GCA_004027555.1 Craseonycteris thonglongyai
TTTATTATATGAAGAGATTCTATGCAGATTAATTGATTGAAAATATTTAAATTACTAGGCTATAAGTCAGTAGTAGAAGAAAAAATGGAAATGAAATTTAGGATTGAAAGGAAAATGTAAAATTCTGAAGTTAATAATTAGCTATTATGCTTTTCTTTTAAACCTTAATGGTGATATATAACACATCAGTCCGGTATTTAAATTCCATTGGCTATACTTTAAAAAAGTGATGTAACATTTTTATTTGTATTTTATTTTTAAATTTCAACATTTACAATATGTCAAAAATTACATCCTTCAGAATTATGTAAATGTGTAATAAAAAAATCCAGATGAAAACTTACAAATATGTAAGAGAGAGCATAGATTTCAAAATTATTTCAATGGAATATATGAGCAAAAATGATTGCAACTGAGCGTATACATTTTTTCTATTTAGTATTTTATCTATGTAATTTCATACAAAATGTTAACTTCCATGGAAGGCCATTTCACAATCTTCATGAGGAAATTATTTCCAATATATGTAGCACTTGTCAGCAACTTATTTTGTGTATCTAATGACTCATGTTAGAATTTAAATCAAATTCTTCTTCTATCTCTAGTAAAGATATATAACTACTATCAAATTTTTCTACTAAAGAAGTGAACATATACATAAAAAATTTATTCCTTGCACTTACTTTTTCAGCCCTTTAATTCATTTATCTAGTTAAATCAAACTCTTCAAGCATCACTAAGAAATCTATGTAGCAAAATTGAAATTCTATTACCTTCTACTTAAAAGCAGTATATAAGATTTTGAGCATTTGTAATGCCAGATAAAGTATAAATGAGGTTTTTAAACCAGATTACTTTTTGTAGGTGAAACACTGAGCCTCTTTGACCTGGACCATACTATCCTCTCTACACACATAAAAGTGTATTTAATTCACATAGGAAAATAGTAGATTTATTAATTAAAATGGTTTTAAAACTCCATATAAACAGTCAATTTATAAAGAAAGGAAGCATTTTCAGGGAATACAGAGTAAGTTATTTGAACACAAGTAATGGTGACCTTCTACCATACTAGCAAACTGAAGTTCAGTATCTTAATTGGCAGAAATCAAACAATAACTCAGAAAACAAAGAACTGAAAATCAGAAACATGAGACAAATTAAATAGTTTCTAAAAATAATTTCTTAGTGAACCTAAAGGTTAACATAATACTAATAACTAATATTTTTTAACTAGGTGTTTTAGTATATTAAGAGATTTAAAGTATATAAAGTGATTCAAAGATTCTGCAATCATTTAGCCTGGCAACATAATAACACCCCATATAATCTCCCACTGTTATTATAAGATTTTAACCTCAAAAGCACTTGCTTAGGATAAAAGAAGCATTCAATACATAAACTGATTTTTCAACATGAAAGATGACCAAAAAAAGTTCTTGACCTGAATTCCCAAATATGATGACTAACCATGCCAAACCATTTGTATTGACTTCTATAATTATCTGATATAGAATTTAAATTAAAAGTAATTTTATTTAGCAGAGAGCAAGAAAAGGCCACCAGAGTGGTGGTCTCTAATCTCTAGTGGAAGAAACACCCTCTATCCTCTGGACTAGAATTTATGTGTTCTTGCTTCAATGGCATATTTCTTGGTATGGGAAAAGAGGAACAAAGAACAAAGGTTAAGTTTATCTCTAACTTCTGAAAGATTCAAAAGGAATAAGGGCACATTTACCTTTAACTTTGGTAACGCACAACCTGTGGCTTGTTTGTAGCAGATTTAACTACTGGAATGGCCATGATGAAATCTCTTTGCTCAATAACCTTTGGATGGTCTGTTCTGTGTGATTGATTAATCAATATCTGCCTGAACTATGTGTCTTGGAGCATGTAGGTAGCAAGTGTGGAATCCAACATCCTACTTCTTTAGTAAAAATAGTCCTCATGCCCCTTCTCTAAATTACAACCACTTCATGTACATCACTTGGTTTGTGTGTGTGGCAGGAGAACCAGAAAGAAACTGTATTATGCCCCTCCTACTAGTTACAAATTTACTTAAATTCAAGGGGAAAGAACAAAGATCCCCATCTCTTGCTAGAAGAAGTATCAAAGAATTCAGAGGTTATGTTTAACACAGTCATGGTTTACACATTAGCATCAAATTATTCATATCCTTTCTATATAAAAAAAATGTGGGAATACAGATAATGTAAAACTTAATTATTATATGACTCAAAATCAGTTCATATATTTGATGATCCTTCCAAAGAAAGCATTTTGGCCATCTGAGAAAGAGGACACATTTAATCAATTAAATTTCTGTAGTATTGTTAGACTGAACTTTCCCATAAAACTCAAAATGAATTTCAATTTGGAATCTCTTTATAAGACCTCACAAAAGTCCATCAGTATGAATTTTAGGTCCATTCTTGCCTTCTAAGTCAAATCCAAGTTGCGATGAGATTCTTGATCTTTGTTTGTTGGGAACATCTTTTCTGATGAGATTCCTCTCAACTAAGAAAGGCCCACAACAAATATGTGGTGATTGGGGGAAGCCAGGATGGCTCAGTGAGTTAAGTGCTCAATTTACAGCACCAGAGACTGAGGATCAAATCCTGACCCCAGCCCATGTGGACCCATATGCTGAACTGGGGTGTACTTCCCATGAGGGAGGCTCCCAGTTTGGTTCTTGCCCTGTGCAGCCTCTGCCCATCTGTGTGGAACAAAACCATGTTGAAAAACTGATGATGTACAACTATGGAGACTACTCTGGGCCCTCTCCTTTCTCTCTGTCTCTGTCTCTCTTTATCTCTATCAAAAATAATAAAACAAATCTGTATGGAAAGAAAACTGACTGTGAGTGGTGAACACATAATGCAACACATAGATGATATACTATAGAATTATACACCTGGAACTTATGTAACCTATGTCACCCCAATAAATTTAACATTAAAAAATTGAAATAAAATAAAATGGGCTTATGAATTAAAAAAGACAGGTTAGCTGCCTACATAAATTCAATACACAAGTGTTAAGGCATTATAGCAATAAAAACTGCTATTCAAAATTTACTGGGAGAGCCAGAATGCAAGGCAGTTACTGGTGTGCAACAATTCAGAAACCTAGCTGGGCACATGCTGTCACATTTTTGTTAAGGATCTAGTACTATTCCCTGGGGACGATTCTTCGTGGATCTTGGCTCCATTTTCTGGGCTCTAGATTTAATTCTTTGAGTCATCCTCTTTTCTCCATAAGAAAACAAAAGTTGTAACTGATTAGTCTCAGCCTACTCTCTCTCCATAAATGCTGGTAGTCCAAAGAGTTATTTTGAATTTGTACTTTCTGTCTCTTTTTTTTTTCTTTTTTTTTTCTTTTTTGTCTAAATTGGCAGTGCTTCCAAGGGAGACAACACCCTAAGAACTTTATGGGTGTTCTATAAATCTTACTAGAGTTCACTCTGTTAGACAAAATGTAAAACTATAAACAACTATCACATATGCCCTCCTTTACCTTGAGATCCCAATGAAACTTCTGTGTGACAACAGCCTCAAGATTCTTAACAACCCTGTTTCTAGTGCAGAGGATTCGCAAGACAGACATACCATTAAGATTCTTAGCAGACCCTTGATCTTTCTGAAAGTTTCAACAAGGTACCACTTTAATTTATTGATGTTGGCTGGAGTATCTCCATATTACTTCTTTATATAACTATTTGGCTTTCTCAGAGGTTGGTAGCTGTGTTTTAGTGTAAACCTTGCAAAACAGTTAAATAGAATATTGTATCTAGACTCAGAAGGTATTTAGCATATCTTCCTTCATAATCAAAATTAATTCAAAGTGAAGAAACATGGATTTTACCTTTTTGATGGGTCTGGATAAGATAAAGAGAAATAAAGACCTTTGAAAATCACCAAATGATATCACCAGGTATCTTCATGCTCATTTGAGGCATTTAAAATTTCAGGAAAGTAATAAATTATAATTAACATATATAGTACAGAGATATATGGTAACTTTATATCATAACAGGGAAATGGGTAGATTCAAGTATAGCTAGGATCTAATATAAGTGACTAAAAAAAAAAAAAGAAAGAAAAATCAAACATATACCCAAGTCAAAGACAGGTAAGGAAATACAGATATTGCATAAATACCTGGGAGCTGTTAAAAGTACTATCAAGCACTTTAAAATGTTGGAGAGAATTTGCAAGTCTCAAGAATCAAGGAAGAAAGGAATCCATGTCTAAAAATCAAGAAGTAGATATTGATGCTACTGAACAAAAATTTATTGATAAAATGACCATGGTCCTCTGTACTATTACTGTATGAGTTTATACATAGAAATGGAGTTCTAGGAAATGATGATAAATTTCCAACTTATTCCAGCTAGATGGTTCAGTTCCAATTTCTTAAAAACTGTGGCATTCCTGACTTTACCAGTCAGATATCATTGTAAAAAGCACTGCATGATAAAACAACCCTAACACTCAGTGTTTTAAAACAATGCAGCATTTATTCTAATGGTTATACTGGCGTGGCTTCATGCCCACCTGTCATGGCTGCACACTAGTGCAGATATGACACTGTATATCTATTCTACATTTCTCTCTTCCTCCTTAGATCAGTGGCTGAGGAAAGTTGTCTTCTCCAAGTGACTGCAGGGGCATAAAAAGTGATACCCAATCATGATGACACATCTAAAGTCTCTACCTGTGTCCCATTCACTAGCTTGCCATTGAGGAAAGCTAGTTATATAGCAGAATCCTAATTCAAATTATAAAGACACACAATCCATTGTCTGAGGGGTGCACCGCAATTCTGCATAGCAAAGAAAATGGATACAGAGAAGAATGAAAAATTGAGGTCAATTTACAAGAGTGGGCCTACCTTAGAAGTGAGTGCTTTTTATAGTGGATTGTATTGTACGGCCTGTTTTAAATCCTTTTTGGATTTCATGAACTCAAGATGGTTCCAAAATCCGAATGTAATCTCCAGGACATCTTTAAAATGGCAGAAGATTAACAACATAAGGCCTGTGTCAAGAAACTGTTTTGGGGAAAGCTGGGATGGCTCAGTGGGTTAAGTGCTTGCTTTGCAGCCCCGGAGACCGAGGATCGAATCCTGGCTCTGGCCCATATGCTGAACTGGGGTGTGCCCTCAGTTCAGTTCTTGCCAAGGCCTGTGTGTGAGGCTCCCGGCCCAGTTCCTGCCCTGCACAGCCCCGCGCCCACCTGTGGAGTGAAACTATATGGAAAACTAATGCTGTCAACTATGGAGACTGCTCTGGGCCCTCCCTCTTCTCTCTGTCTCTCTCTCTCTCTCTCTCTCTCTCTCTCTCTCTCTCTCTCTCTCTGTCTCTCTCTCTCTGCCAAAAAACAATAAAAATAAATCTTAAAAAGAAACTGTTTTGTGAAGAAAAATGTTTACACAACTTTTAAAAATATTATTTTCCTAGTCTATTCAGACATTATAACAAAATACCATGGGCTAGGTAGTTTGTACAATAGAAATTTATTTCTCACAGTTACAGTGGCTGGAAGTGTAAGATCAAGATGACAGTATGGTCATATTCTGGTGAAAATCCTATTGTGGGTTCACACATGGAGACTTTGTGCTGTTTTCTCACATAGTGGAAGGGTCTAGGAAGATCTATACAGTCTCTTTTATAAAAATACTAATCCATTTAAGAGGGTTCCACCCTCAAGAAATAAGTACCTCCAAAAGGTCCCACTTTCTAATACCATCATCTTTGAGGGTTAAAATTTCAATATTTGAATTTTGGGGGAACACAAGTATTCAGACTATAGCAACTGTTTTTACAAATGTGTCTCAATTTAGAGAATATCAGTCAATTTTATAAGTACATTCAAAGTATCCCAGGTATCCATTCATCTATCTTTTCACAATACACATATATAATAATACTTTAGAAATATACAAAATGATATTCACTAACTGAAATTATATATTCCCATGTTATTTTCTCTAGCCTTTCAACTGCTTTCTGTTCATTGTATTATGGTTCCAAAGGAAAAAACAATCAGTTAAAAGTAAAGTTACTTTAGATGCCTGGCATGCAAAGGAGTCCAAAACCATTCAAAAGGCATATGTGCTTAATAAATACATATACCACAAATACAGTCCAGTTATGTTAAGCGAAAAACTTTATAAAGTTCTTAAATATTTTTAAATGCAAATCTCGGTTAGTTTTTCTAAATTTATTGTAATCACGCCAAAGCCACAATACCAAAAAAACCAACTCTTTAATAGTCTATGTTCCCACTGCCAAGATGAATTAAAACTAATTCTTTTTTTAGACAAGTACACAACATTTCAATTCTTTTCTGTGTTTTCAAACTATTACCTAATTATTCATTTATTTTTAAATAATGCTCAGTTTGCTATAAATATGAGTTTTCTAATAAAAATCTATATCTCAATAAGTTCATTATTTTAAAGAGATGGATATAACTCATCCAGAGCCAATGATTGATTCTTTAATAACACTGCTAGTCCAGAGGCATCATTTGATTATCCCACAATACCTTGTTACAGTGTTACTGATCTGTGACTATCATTACTAACAGCATTTCCCCAGAATAAAACAGATCTACTTTTCTCATTGACAGCATTCCACAGATAGAAATATCTTGTCAAATGCACTTTACTAAAATTAAACAGAATGAGAGACTGTGCACAGAGCAGGTGGTGTCTACTCAAGAAGAGAATTCTATTTGTATGCCTCTAATATGCATTTCTCCTTTCTTAAATGTGACACTAGAGTTGTAGTAGAAGGTGAATTAAATCCTAAAAAGAACTAAAAAGTATTTCATGTGAAATCAAGAGGTTCCAGGCTCCACATTGCATGCCTTTAATTTATAATACCCCTTTCCCAGTTTGTAAGGTTGTCTGTTTGCATCTGGCTTTAAGTCAGTGCTCTGATAGTTTATAAATCTCTATTTGTTTTTGAGTCTAGTATTCACAAAAATATGGCATCTTTAGGTACATAAAATTTAGCAGCTTTGAGTGCTCCCTTAACATTATTAAACATTTCAATTAGTCAAGATAGAAAAGGCTTTAGCATGGATAGCAAACAACCCCAAATCTTAGTGGTTTATAACCAAAGTTTATTTCCCACTCACCAAAGGTCAAAAACTCTGCCCTCAAGCAGCAAAAATGCAGATCGCTTCAGTAATGTGGCCCTGCCAGCTCATGAGGAGACTCTTTCAAGACACCTGCTGCAAAGAGGAAGGTTGAATAATTCCCCAGGGAGTTTCCATTGTTTCAGGTCAAGAATGTAAAATGTCCTTTATGCTCACAGCTCATTCATCAATAATAGTTATGTGATCTGCTTAACAAGCTAATAAATGTGGTTTTCCATTGGCACAAGCAGAAGCAATATGAAACAGATCAGATGAACATAAAGCATTTTCTCTGTTTACACTATTCAAAGTGCTTCCCTTGACATAAACTTCAATGTAGTATAGCAAAAAAAAAGAGTCAGAATGTCTGGGTTTAGTGAGGAACTTCACTCCATTTCAATTTTCTCACGTGCTAAATTAAGATACTGGACGTAAGGGATCCTTGGTGTTTCCACAATCAAATTTTCACTATTCCCTACTACTTGGAAAGAAGCACTCTTATTTTGTCTCATAAAATAATTGTTAGGCTTTTGAAAAGTTCACTATCACCACATATTATAAGAGCAGTATTTGAGGAATAATTACATCAGCTGCTCAGTTTGGTAGAACAATGACAATAAGATTATTTAAATACTGTCCCATGTGAACTGCATAAGAAATGGAGCACGGACTTAAAATCATAGAATTAGAGAAAAATCATCTTTTAACACTTGTTTTTTTTAAACAGTATAAACTGGTGGATTTTAATTAAAATCACCACTTGAACATATTTAAGGTGTTTTGTCTCTCTCTTCCTCTGGCCTACATGGATGCCTGGTAGATGCATGCTAGAGAAATACTGAGGCAGTAAAAAGAATATGAAGCTTTATAGAGCAAGCTTTTGTTTGAATTATAGTGTTCCATTTACCAGTTTGATAATCTGGTGTTTTCTACATGATATTGAGATTGATGTGTTTAACAACTATAACTGAATTAATAACAGGGAGTAAATTTAACATTGCAACATAAGAAATATATTAGCAAGTTTCTGACTAAACAAGGAAATCATAATTTAGCTCACATTCCATTTAGGAAATTACATTTTAGCTCAAAGAAAGCAAAAATTTCCCCTTTGTCACAGAGCAGCAGAATGTATAAACAGACACAAAAACAGAACTTTACACAGTTGTGCTACAATAGCAAGAAAGCAAAATATTACCAGCTTAAATACAAATCAGGTGGTTAGTGCAAGTAGAGAATATTGGAGGTAGAAAATAACTTTATTATCAATTAATAGAGACAGTTTTAAGAAACTGCAGATCGGTGCATATAAACAAGAGGAAGAGGCCCTTAAAAGGAAAATAAAAATAAACCTCATCAAGAAAAATGTAGTTTTCACCCGTTACTAATAAAAAGAAACTGAATATTGATACAAAGCCCTATTATACAGTTTGTCAGACTAACAGTTGCTAAGGTAAATTAAATACAATGTATATAATTATAATATATAGTATAGATTCAGTCTTTCTTGACAAATGACTATCTGTTCTTACTCATATTTATCAGATCCTAATTTTAAGAACTCAGTCAGGTACTATTATGAACTGATGCCTAACCTTAAAATTGAGTAAATAATCTTAGGTACCGGTAACAAGAGTAGGAAAATGAGATGCATAGCAATCTTTACAGAATACCATTTTGGCAAAGCTTTTTTCTCTTAGGTTTATTATGTGTTAAAACTTTCTGGATCTTCTGCAAACTTTCACATGTAGCTGTTCTTTCACTGTTCCTTTTGTACTCTCCCATTAACACTAAACTTTTCATTGACCTTCAGGCTCAGTCCTTGAATCTTTTCTTTTTTTTATTTGCTCATTCCCAACCTATAATCTCTCATGTTTTATGGCTTTAAAGCAATCTAGGTGATACCTCTCAAATATATATCTTCTTCCTATGCCTCTTTTCTTAATTCTTGACTCAAATGTCTAATGGCTTACCAGATAACCACTTCAATAACTAAAAGCATCTCAAATGTAATGTGTTCAAAATTGCAATCTTGATTTCCATTCCATCTCTCAATTTTTCTCACCTCCTCTTTACCCACCACCCCCACAACCACCACCACCACACACACACATTTTCTACTCTTCAACAAATGGCAATTCAATTCTTCCAGTTAAAACACAAAACAAAACTTGGAGTCATACTAGAATCTTCTCTTTTTCTAACAATCCACACCTAATCCAATTTAAACTTTCAAAATAGATTCAGAATATGTATCTTTTTATGACTACCATGCTACTATTCTACTTTAAATTATTTGTACTCTTATTCAACTCTAAATGATTGTAATTGCCCCCTAACATGCACACTCAACCATGCTTTGTTTTGTAATTATGCTTTTCCTACCTACTATCCATAGCTTATTTTTACTATTTTTATTTCTCCATTTATTTCTTCTTTTGGCCTTGGATTCTTTGCAATTCCTCACGTTAATATTCATAGGCCACTTGTCCTTTTAAATAGAACCAAGGCAATATGGTAGTTTTCTACATCACTGAGTTTATAGCAACACCCAATACTAACAGAAATGTGTCAATAATGCTAAAATTATGTATTAAGCATCTGCCTCACTATAGATTATATCATGTTTCCTGACAAAAGGTAATATTAGAAAACATTCAACTATGTTTTTCATAGATTATAAACAAACCTGCTTCTAAATCATTGGCAAATTGTATTCCTCCTACATTATTAGTACCATCTGTAAAATAAAAATTATTTTTAAATCTACCTGAAAAATCAATGAACCTAACAGTAAAAATTGTTACTTGTCACTGTACCTGAAAAACCTGGCAAAATGACATTTCTGATGTGCCCAAATATAAATTGTAAACCTTTCACTTCCCAGAAAAAGTTTTTCTCACTCCAAAATTATTAATAATTTTGAGGTTTACCTAAGGGGGACTTATTTTAAGCCAATATGTTTTATCTTTAATATAAAAATAAACATTTCAGATGTTTAATGTAAGCCTTTTATAACTCAACAGTGTTATTATTGGAATGAAGAAGGAAATCCTCAATTATTATAAGTGGGTAGATGATATTTCAGTAGCAGAGATAAGGCTGTTGAATCCTCATTTGTAAAGGGGGTATTGGAAATAACAAGTCCATACATAAAGAGAAAGAATTTAGAACTATTGATAAAGAATAAAATAATGATAATTTAGCATTTATTGAAAGGTACTCTGTACCTGGCCTTAATGCTTGATAAATTATTATCATGATGTCATCTTGTTCTTACAACAAAATTTGAAAACACATCTGTTTAACTCCATACCAGTATTCTTTCTTTTCTTTTTTTTTTTAATTGAACTGGGGGCCTCAACCACATTTGGGAACACACCCCAGTTGAACATGTGTGTCAGCCTGGGCCAAAGCCAGGATTCGATCTTCGGTCCTCAGAGCTTCAAAGCGAGCGCTTAACCCACTGAGCCATCCCGGCTTTCCCATACCAGTATTCTTAATAACTGTATTATAGTCACTCTAAAAATAATGTTAATGATTTAATTTATGATCACCTGCCTCATAAAAAGCTTTACTCACATATTATTTTATTTACTCCTCCCAGTACCGTAACCATTTTGAACATAAGGATACTAAGACCAATAAGAAGTAAATAAATAGCCTTGAGGGGATTACCTTCAACTGGAGTAATGTTTTTTCTCTTACTATTTTTAATTGTTTTCTCTGTCTTTCTGTTTAGAGTTTTATTATATTATATCTTAAAGAATATCTCTCAGGCTGAATCTACTTGGGGACTATGATAGTCATGAACTTAAATGCCCAACCTCTATAAAGGTTAAAGGACAAAAATATTAAAATAAGTACAGCTTAATATTTGTTAATGGATATACAATATGAAAAGCTGTAAATTGTGACATCAAAAACTGTAATGTGAGGGTCAGGGAAAATAAAAGGGTCGAATTTTATATTTGATACAAATTAAGTTGTTATCAGCCTAAAGTATACTGTTATAAGATCGTATATATAATAAGCCTTGTAGCAACCACAAAGCATAAACTTACAACAGAAACCAAAAACAAAAAAGAAAGAAAGAAAAGGGGGTAAAAGTGAAACTTCATGGAAAATTTGTTAATTTATAAAGAAAGAGAGCAAGAAAAGATGAAAGAAACAAAGATTTACATAACAACCAGAAGACAATTAATAAGATGGCATTAGTAAGTCCTTACCTATAAGTAATTACATTAAATGTAAATAAATCTATGTTTTTAGTTAAAAAACAGAGTAGCTGAATAAACTTAAAAAAAAAAAGAAAGAAAGAAAAGAAAAGAAACTTGCTTTAGATTTAAGAACACATAAAGACTGAAAGTGAAGGAATGTAAAAGCTACCTGCCAAAACGGAAATTGGACTCTTACCTTACACCATACACAAAAATCAACTCAAAACTGATTAAAGACATGAACTTAATAACTAATACCATAAAACTCCTAAAAGATTAGCAAAGGAGATAGTTTCTCGACTTCAGTCTTAGAAATCATTTATGGGGTTTGACAACAAATACAATGTCAACAAAAGCAAAAATAAACAAGTAGGACTGCATCAAACTAAAAGGCTTCTGCACAGCAAAGAAACTGTCAACAAAATGAAAAGGCAACCTACAGAATGGGAGAAAATATTCACAAATCATTTATTCAAGGGGTTAATATCCAAAATATATAAAGTACTCACACAACTCAATAGCAAGAAAACAATATGATTTTTAAAAAGGGGAAAAGATCTGAATAAACATTTTTTCAAAACAAAACAAAACAAACAACAAAAGCACACACACAAATGGATAATAAATACATAAAAGGTGTTCAGTATCACTAATCATGAGGAAGATATAAATAAAAACCTCAGTAATGTCTCACTTTAGACCTATTATCATCAAAAAGACAAGAGCTAAAAATTGTTGACAAAGATGTAAAAAGAAAAATTCTAAAAACAGGACCTCAAAAAGATATCTTCACTCCCATGTTCATTGCAGAATTGTTCACAGGTTAAAACATGAAAGCAATATTAGTGACCATCAATGAAGGGTGGATAAAGAAAACATGATAAACAGATAGATGACAGATTAGATTAGATTAGATAGATGATAGATGATAGATAGATGATAGATAGATAGATAGATAGATAGATAGATAGATAGATAGATAAATGATGTAGTTGACCCTCAGACAACACTTGTTCAAACTAAGCACTTTCATTTATATACATATTTTTAAAATAAATACCTGTAATTTTTTCAATCGGTGGTTGAGAATCCACAAATGTGGAGGGCAGTCATGAAAAAGAAGATCCTGCCATTATAATCAGTTGAATTAACCTTGAGGGCATTATGTTAACTGAAATAAGTAAGTCAAAGTAAAACAAAGACTGCATGGTATTACTTATACGGAGAATCTAAAAAAGCCAAACTCAGAGAAACAGAATTCTAATTACCAGGGTTTGGGAACTAAGGAAAATGGAAAAACATTGGTTACAAACTTTGAGTTTTAATATTAACAAGTGCTGGGGATCAAATGGACAGCAGGGTGTTTATAGCTAATAATATCGTATTATATACTTAAAAATTGCTGAGAGTAAGTCTTAAATTCACCACAGAAATCTCTCAACACACACACAAAAATGATAATTATGTAATGGATGGAGATGGTGGCTAATGTTACAATGGTAATCATTTTGTAATATATTAAGTTTATTAACTCAACACATTATGTACCTTAAACTCACCCAATGTTTTTCAATTATAGCTCAATAAAGCAAGAAAAAAGTGATATTTCCATTAACAGAATGAAAGATGAAAATCATATAATCATCTCAATAGATGCAGAAAGAGCACCTGACAAAATTCAATATTCTTTCATGGTAAAAAACACTCCACAAATTTAGTTTAAATGGAATGTTCCTCAACATAATGAAGACTATCTATGACAAATCCAATATGATGTTATCATAACTGTGATGAATAAGATAATATCATATTCAACAGTAAAGAGCTGAAAACATTTTCTCTAAGAAAAGGAAAAAGACAAGGATACCCACTCTCACCATTTGTATTCTACATAGCATTATAAGTCATAGCCAGAATAATTAGTGAACAAAAAGAAATAAAGTTATCCAAATCAGAAATGAAGTAAAATTGTCGGTTTGCAGATAACATAATTTTAAATATAGAAAACCCTAAAGATTTCACCAAAAATGGTTAGGTCTGATAAACAAATTTAGTAAATTTACAGAACATAACATCAATATATAAAAATTAGTTGTATTTTTGCTCACTAACAATGAGCTATCAGAAAGAAAATTTTCAAAAATAATCATATTTACAATAGTATCAGAAAATAAAATACTTAGGAATAAATTTAATCATGCAGGTGAAAGATTTGTACACTGGAAACTATAAGACTTTAATAAAAGATTAAAGAAAACACAAATAAATGAAAAGAAAAATTATAATTGTTAAAAATAGATACAATGTAATCCTTATCAAAATTCAAATGGCATTTTTTACAGAAATAAAAAGAAAATATGCTAAAATTGCACAGAACCACAAAAGATCCTAAATTTTCAAAGCAATCTTGAGCAAAAAGAAAGCTGGAGACATTACACTTCCTGATTACAAACTATATTACAAAGCATTATGGCATTAGAATAAGAACAACAGAATACAGACCCATAAATGAATCCATGCATATATGGTCAAGTAATTTTTAACAAGAATTCAGAGAACAGACAAGGGGCAAAGAACATTCTCCTCAATAAATAATGTTGGGAAAACTGGATAACCACACGCAGAAGACTGAAATTGGACAACTATCTTATACTATTCACAAAAACAAAAAACAAAAAAAAAAACAACATGAACTTGAAACAGAATAAATACTTAAAGGTGACCTGAATCCATAAAATTTTTTAAAGAAAACATAAAAATAGCTTCTTTACATTGTCCTTGCAAGGAATGTGTTTGGAGGTGGGAGTGGGGGGCTATGACACCAAGCATAGGCTCATAAACAAAAATAATCAAGTGGGCTTGCATCGAACTAAAAGGCTTCTGTACAGCAAAAGAAACACTCAACAAAATGAAAAGGGAACTTATAGAAGGGGAGAAAATATTTGCAAACCATACATCTGGTAAAGAGTTAATATCCAAAATATATAAAAAACATATACAACTCAACAGCAAAACAAACAAAAAACAAGACCAAAAAACAAAACAAAATACTGATTAAATGTAGGAAAAAGACCTGAAAAGACATATTTCCAAAGAAGACATACAAATGGCAAAGAGGTAGATAATAACTGTTTAACATCATTAATCATTAGGAAAATGAAAATCAAAACCACAATGAGAATTACCTCAAACCAGTTATCATCAAAAAGGCAAGAGATAAATACTATGGAAGATGTTTAGAAACTTTTGGTCAGAATATAAACCAGCGTAGCTGTTATGAAAACCAGTATGGAGGTTTCTTTAAAAATTTATAGTAAAACTATTATTTGATCTAGTAATCCCACTTCTGAGTATATACCCAAAGGAAACAAAACCAGTATTTTAAAAAGATAGCTGTACCCCATGCTCATTGCAGCATTATTGACTATAGTTAAGATATGAAAAAAAACCTAAGTGTCCACCAATATACGAATTGACAAAGATTGTGGTATGTGTATGCAACGGACTATTACTCAGACACAAGAAAGGAAATCCTGCCATTTGCAATAGCATGAATGAACTTAGAAGACATTATGTTAAATGAAATAAGCCAGACAGAAAAAGATAAACTATATGAATACTGTATGATATCACTTTTATGTGGAATCTAAAAAAAGTCAAACTCATAAAAATGAAGAGTAGAAACGTAAATATTGTCTGGAGAGTGGGGGAAATTAGGAGATGCTAGTCAGAGTATAAGTTTTCAGTTATCAGATGAATAAGTGCTAGAGATCTAACATACAGCATGGTGACTATAGTTAATACTGCATTGTACACTTGACATTTATAAAGAAGTTATTTCATAAGCATTCTAACCATGAAAAAAAAATGGTAACTGTGTGATGTAATGGAAGTATTAATTAGCTGATTGTGGTAATCATTTTACAAAGTACACATATATCAAATCATCATGTTGTACACTAAAAATATACAACTTTATTTGTCAGTTTTACTTCAATAAAGCTAGAGAAAATAAAAAGAGAAAGTATCTGAAATAATAATTCTGAAATTCTGAAGTAAAGAACTGAAGTCTGTTATAGCAATCAGGAATAAAATGTATCCTTATTTCTCAAAAGGTAGAATGAGAAATTAATAGTGATCTTTCTTTGAGACATAAATGGCTTATGCCTTAAACAGTGAGCAAGAGAGAATTATTTCTGAGAAAGGGACCACAGAATCATAAAAATTCCTCTTTTACAAATCATTCATTATACCTATGAGTGATTAGACCCTGACGGTGTTAATTATCACAGAGTATCAGTCAGCATCCAAACATGAAAATATAAAACATTCAAAGTATTTCAAAGTGGATATTTAATTCAAAGTTTTTTTACATAGATGTTTTCAAGGCTGAAACAGCAAACAAGAGGAAGCTGAGGTTTCCCCAAGACCATGGGAAGGCCTGATGACTCATTAGAACAATTCACAGAACTCAAATAGCTATTATTCTCATGACTACAGTTTATTACAGTAAAAGAATAAAAACTAAAATCAACAAAGGGAAAAGACACATTGGGTGAATTCCAAGAAAAAACCACACACACGTTTCCAAGTGTCCTCTCCCAGTGATATCATAGGAAAACAGGTCAATCCTCCCAATATTGAAGAGGGATAACATATGCAAAGGTTTGTGAACCACAGAAGATTACACAAGCTTTATTGTACAAAGTTTCTTGGAGAGACAGTCATAAGCATACAGTGACTGACCTCAGCTACTCAGACTCCAACACCCAAAAGCAAAAATAGGTATTCCTTATAAATCACAATGTTAGTGTATACTATTTAATGAAACTGGTCCCAAAACCTCAGACATATACAAACAGGTATTTACCTTAAATCATATTATCATAAACTACCTGACCAAAATGCTGGTACCTCATGCCCCAAAGCCCCAAACATACAAAAACACTCTTATCAGCAAAATATTCCAAGGACTCAGAATTTATCTCCCAGGAGGTGGGTAAGAGCCATTCTGAAAGACATGCCTTTCTTGTGAATGTGCAGAGTTTGAGCAAACAGGCCTGCTGGGTTCTTTTCTGCACATGAGGTAACCAAGGTATATTGATTATAGGAGGTAGCAGCTCTTATCTCTAGCACTGGTAGAACAAAGAGTAAAAGTTTGGAGACTCATCTCTTACATAGCTGATGCTGAGATGGCTTAGTGGTGGTATAGGTAGGGGAGTTGAGAATGTGAAGCTGGAACTTGGAACCACTGAGATTTAACTGCTTTGATCGTGATCTCTGAGAGACTGCCACACACCTGTTGGTAGAAGTGCCCAAAGGTATAGCATGAAGCTGTAAATGCCTCTCTTGCTGGAAGAATACCACTCTTTCTTGCACTTTGTCATTTCATCCAAGGCCTCCCTTAGGCTTTTTGTGCTAATGCATTAATGTCCAAAAGAATGTGAAATTAATATGCATGACTCCTGCTGTGGCAGACTCAGGAAGTAAATAACCATCATACTGGCCTACAGAAAACTATGACCTAACAGCAGAATCAAAATAACTTAAAGATATCTTTAATTCTAGACCAATGGTCTTTCCACTATATCTTGACAACAAAGTCAATGAAAAAAGCCATTAAGCAGACATTATAGTTTGAACCATGAAAGGAATATAACCTTCAGTTTTTATGGGAAAGGACGTTTAAAATTAGAATCCACTTAAAAATTAATATAAAATATTAGAAATCTTGTGTTCTTATCAACCTTCTCAAAGACCTTAGTTAACTCACAATTAGTTTTGGTTTCAATATCCTTACCTGTGAAACAAATAAGGAGAATGAGTTCATTTTTAAATTAAGATCTAAAATAACCCAATTAGGGCTAGAAAACAAGATGGCTTACCCAAATCCAAACTGCTAAATCGACAAGGTACTGAATTTACATTATGTTCAACAATTTGATTTTGGTTGAAAAGTTTTTATTTTTTCCTTCATAAAAACATTTTAAGAAAATTCAATTAGCCTTTGCTCTAGAGGGGGTGTCCAGGGGTCAGAGAGATCAGGAAAGTACCACCTGCTCAGTTTAACTGATGGATAGTTTATTTTCCTTAAGATTAATGTCTTCAGGTAGAATGACCATCTGTTGTCCTAACATGCCCACCACCTATTTGGAGGTGATATATAACTGCTGGCACCACACATTAAAAACACATATGTTTCCAAATTATTTCCTGTAAAATATCTTCATAACGTATTTGCATCCATGTCTGTCTTGTGATGTGGAGAAATAACCAATTCTTGAGTTTAGGTGATGTATTACAATATCCAGAGAGGAATACGACTTAAGAGTTCATTCTTTTCATGTATTTTTCAAATATGGACTAAGAATTTCTAAGTATTGGCCTAAAATGTGCATATTTTAATGTGCACTTTAGGTGGTCCTTATTCAAACCAGTCAACGGGTTTATTTTCAGGTTTATCAACTTTGGAGCATATTTATCCAATTTTTATTCTATTTAATGGCATGTTTATCTTAGCTAGGTAAATTCCAAAAATGGATTATTTGCTTTCCATACAGAGGTCTACATATAATGGAAGAGTTCCAAACTCAAACTTCATAAAAATAATTTGCTGAAAATGATTGGACTCATACCCCATTAATAAAATTTTATGTAGGTCACAACACACAATTATACAATAATATCTAATGCAAATCCCCAATTTCTTCTTACTAACAGATGAATGATAACTCTTTACCCATGTGATTAAGAGAAAGTTCTCTG
>PVKE010033079.1:0-18122 GCA_004027555.1 Craseonycteris thonglongyai
TGTTCACATAAAATGCTCTCTTGAAACAGTAAATGTAAGTGTTTAAACAAACAGAAACAAACAGCAAATAGAAATCTGAGAGTTGGAGCAATAATGTATATTTGATTTCACTATTACTGCCTTTTAGTTTATATTTAGGTCAAATGGGTCATTCAGTGTTTTTTATGCTTTTTTTAAACTAATAAACAGTTCTCTACATGACTCAACTTTTTTGCCCATTAAGACCATGGAACTGTTTCAATATGTCTGTAAATTTCATAACTTTATTTCTATTGAGTCATAGGTCATTGTCAAGTAAAAATAATTAAAGTGGGTCATTTATTTACTTACATAAGTATATCTGATAAGAGTCAAAAAAGCACCATTAGATCTAGAAAAAAAGGTTTTATAATTACCAGGAAAAGGTTAATTTGCACTATTTTTCATAAAGTAAATATCCCCATTTTGAAAATATAAATTTATTTCAGTTATGTAAATGTTTAATATAATTAAGCTCTTTGAGAGGGGATGGACATGATTAAGAATAGTACAACTAAATCAACTTAGCTTATTAGCATCACATATACTTTAAAAGTCCTGAATTTTACAATGTCCATAGGAAGTTATAATACTGATTTTAGTGAGACTTTTACATTGTATTGCTACCAAGTAATGCCTTCTTTTGTCAAAATGAATTGTCATTAATTGCAACTTGGAAGGTTGTATACTGTGAATAAACAGTTTTTGTATGTCCTTCCGATGGTTGACAGAGTATAGTAGATGTGATTAAAAACATATAGATAATCTTGTCACTCTTTGTTAAATTTTTATTGCAACTCAAAGGAAGTGTTAATATTGATAGGGAACTTATATTACATATATGTCAGGGAGCCTAGCAGATACTTATAAAGCATGTTCATAAACATTTTTTTTAAATGACAGAAAAAAAGTTTTATGGTTATCAGAAATTGTATTGACTAGTTATAAACTACTTGGTTCAATAAAAATAGTAACAAGTTTCAGCACTTAGAAAATAAAAAGATTTTTAAAATAGTCAAAAAGGTAGCAGTTGCAGCCGTTCCTTGTGGAAAAACAAAACCTTATACATTTGTTTAATTTATAAGAAATGTTACTAGTCCAACTGGGGTCTTTTAAACAGAAAAGTAATCCAAAGTTTGCCAGCAGTGTAGAGAAACTCAGAGGTCTCTTTGTATTTATTTGAGTTCCTTGAAGTTGCTAATGGTTTTATAGTTCTTTAGGTAGGTTGTAGGTTATTTAAAAAAGCTTGGTAGTTAACCTGGTCCCAGGAACCATTTGTTCTTCATTATAAGCAGAAGTCTTAACATTTCTGGAGAAAGCTCTGAGCCCTCTTCACCACTTAGGCTGAGTTTTTGCTAAGTTGATTCTGTTTTGACTATTGATTATTTATGATTGTACTTTGATCTATTAGGCCTTAGATAATTTCGTCATCTTAATAGAGTTAACAATTACTGTTAGTTTGGATTGTGGGTTTTTTTTTTTCTTTTCTTTAAATTTTACAATCAGGAATATAAAATATGGAAGAATCAGCTCAAATTTATGAAAGTTCACTAAAATTTTGTTCATGGAAGTTAATTTGTGTTCATTAATGAGATCCTATATATACTGGGTCATTAGGTAGTGGATCTGATTGTAATAGAAGTGAGTGGCCAACTTCTTCAAATCTGATGACTAGATTAGTGGTAGTGGGGGCTTTGTTTAGGACAGTGGTCTTCAAACCAGAATACAGTACATTTCTGAAGTGGACAGGGGTATGGTGGTTTTGCATTTTCCAGATTCTCACTGTCTGTGTATATCATTCTTAAAGCTGATGTGCATGAAAATGTCCTTGCTGTGGAATTCCCCTTTTCCATCCCTTTTCCATTTTTGACCTTCTTTCACTTTATGGATGAAAGACAATGTTCAGACCTCCAGAATATTTCTATGGAGCAACTGCAGAAGTGTGAAAACCCCTAGGGCAGGGATGCTGGCATAGCTCAGAAGTTTAGCACTTGCCTCTCAGTCACACGGTCTGGGGTTCAATTCCCGGCCCCAGCCAGTGCAACCCCGTATGCTGAACTGTGACCCCAAAGGTTATCGCTTCTTATGTAAGAGGCCCCAGTTCAGTTTCGGCCATGCAGGGCACCATGTCTACTTGTGTGGAATGAAACCATGTCACAATTAATGATATACAACTATGGAGACTGCTCCGGGCCCTCCCTCTTCTCTCTTTTTCACCTTCTCTCAAACAATAAAGTAATCTTAAAAAGCAGGTTCCTAATTTCAAAGCTGAGAATGGTATAGGCAGCTCGGTAAACAACAACAACAACAAATCTTTCAAGCATAAAAGTATTGTATTGCAGGAGAATAAATGGGATGGGACTTAGAATGGAAAGACCACTTTAAAGAGAAAATGAATGATACAATGTACAGCTTAAAAAAGAGTTTATACATATATTGAAGTAGACAGTGGTGAGCATCAGTTTACTGGTGGTCTTTATTCACAGATGTACTGAGTAAAGGCAAAACAATTTTATTTTGAATATAATGAGAGGCCAGAAATTTTAAATTTTGCTGTCATATAAACTTTTAAATATCAGTTTTGAGGTAAGAAATGAGTACCTTGTCTTTTGTATTACTGCAGAGGACAGCAGAAAAAGGTTTCTGAGGACCAATGAATTAGACCTTCTCAGGTACAGCAGCCAAAAACACAGGAAATATTTCTTAATATCTAGAATACTGTGTTCTGTTTTTTATTGTTTGTTTTTATTGGTTTTGTTTGTTTGTCTTTTGAGAATTTAAAACTGAAAGTAACAAAGGAACAAATACTTATGGACACAGTCAATAGTTTAGTGGTTACCTGAGGGTAGAGGGGAAGGTGGGTGGAAGAAGAGTAGGGGGTTAGGGACTAGGGAGGGGGAATCAAATTACCGGTATATGGTGATGGAAAGTGAGCTGATTCTGGCTGGTGAGCACATAATGCAACACATAGACAATGTGTTGTAGAATTGTACACCTGGAAACAATGTAATTGTTACCAGCCAATCTCATGCCAATAAATTTAACGATAAATAAATACATAAATAAAAAGAATTCTAGAGTGTTTTTTAGCTGCTCTGAATTAGAACTTCTGGGAGGCAACTTTGGGCAGATTCTTACCATTGCCTCACTGGCTGTTTATGGCACTAGCAAGGGATTAGCCTCCTGGATTAATAACTGAAGGTGTTTTGCCTGTAGTGAACTTTCCTGAAATTTACACTGAGGTTCAGGAGTAGAACTGTGGAAGATGTGCTTTTTGTAGTAAATAATCAGCCTCCATTCTGAACTGATTTCATTTCCACTATCTGATATAACAGTAGGTATACACACTAAGAACACTTAGCAATGATCAAAATTCACTATGTATATTTGGATAAAACATTATTTTCTTTGTTTTATCATGTTCAATATTTTTTTCTTTTGCTTCTAACACTTCCCAAAGAGACTTGCATTTTATATTGCGTACTACAGAGCGTTACTGGTAAAGATAGCATGGTTCACGAGAGTTATCAAATGATTTGCTTTTCTATGAATTTAATCCCTAGTACCTTTAGTCAGGGCTTGTTAGCATGACTACTGTCATCAGCAGAAGGAGCTTTAAACTTTGTCTGCCAAAGAGCTGAAGGCTGAGAGAACTCTCCCAAGGGCCTTGTGTAGTTTGTTAGGAGCAGGCAGCTTGCAGAGCTACACAATTACATGTTTGTGATGTTCCTTTGAGATTGAGAACTCTGTTCATACTTGGCATTATTATTTTGAAGCCTCAGACAGCCTGTGGTAGGAGAAGATAAAAGGAGTGAACAGATCTGAAAGTTATGTTGGGGAATAGTAGCAGTGATTTAGGGCAGATTGTCACCAATTAAAGACCCTTTGTTCAGTTGATGTGTCTGTGTGCTATGCAGACTTAGTTTTTTCCTATCATTTTAAATCTCCCTGTTGGTTGGTGGGGGGAATGTTATAATTGGCTGTGTAAATTAAACTGCACAAAGATACATTAGTGAGAATAGTTTGTTTTGTTTTGTTTTAATCCAATAACTATGTTCTCTGGCGGTTCACAATTACTAGGGAGGTTTTAATGAGACCATTTTATTTTAAACTGTGAGGATTTTTGTCCCCATGACTGTTACAATTACATTCCCCCATAAAATGTGAAAACTCCTTTTAAGCTTTCTCCTGTGTAGCTGCTGACGTCTTGGGCTTAACATCTTGTTTGTTTCTTACTACCAACTTTATTTCCCAGCAAACATTCTTATTTTAAAAAAAGAAAAATCTAGTATTTTCTTAGGCACTTTAAAATGCATGTGTTTATAAAAAACAACTGTTTCTAGATCTACTCCAATATGTGTAGTAACTTGTTGTTAAACCTGAGGCCTTTTAGCTCTTGACTTTGGGTCCTCACTTGCCATGAAGGGTGAGGGTGGAGGTGTTTGCACTTAGATTATATAAAGTTAAGATTTTGTAATAATATAGGCCCTTTAAGGAATGATTTTAAATGGAAGAGTTGTCGTTCACAATTCATTTCCATGTGACAGGGAAAGCTGAATAGCCCCCAAGTGGAGTTCTCTTACAACCAAAGAGACACTCAAGTGCAGGTATCTATGTCCTAGGGACCAATGGAATTTAGGACTAAAAGTAAAGGCTCTGGTTTTCAACAGAATTTGGGTCCAAATCCCAGACTTATCACTTACTAACTGCATACCATAGAGCTGTAGGTGTAAGGAAATTTATTTAACCTCACATTTGTCTGTTTAACATCTTACTTAGCCACTATCTCCAAGCACAAGACCTAACTTAGGTAGCTTGAAGTAGTGGATTTCAAATCAATCCTCAGCGTTTTTCCAGGGAAACTTTATTATGTTTTAGACAGTTCGTAAACCTCTGAGAATGTTAATTCTCCAGTTATTCTAATTATGTTCTAACATTGAATATGCCATTGATACTCCCTGTCCTGAAGTAGCAAATTAAGCTTAATCTATTGCAGTTCTGAGAAGTGCCCTAGAATGTTCTCAATTGGTTTTATTCTCAGAACAAAATGACTGAGTTTTTACTAAAATATGCTGATAAATGAGGATGTCATTACAGAATATCAGTTATTAGTGATCATACACAACATATGTTACACATATACATACACATAACAATCATATTTGCATATATGTATATGTAATAAAAATACATTCACTTTATTTTAACTTTTCAGTCTGTTAAAAATGGTATGAAATATGATATCTATAAAATAGATTTCATATTATCCTTATACTCTCAAATTATGCCCTATTCAGGGGTCCCTGAAACCCGGTTCATGGTTTGTTAGGAACTAGGCTACACTGCAGGAGGTGGGCAGTGGGAGAGCGACTGAAGCTTCATCTGTATTTACAGCTGCATCCCATTGCTCTCATTACCACCTGAGCTCTGCCTCTGGGCATTAGATTCTCACAGGAACGCAAACCCTCCTGTGAACTGTTCCCCTCACCCTACTCCGTCCATGGAAAAATTTTCAGCAGTGAAACCGGTCTCCAGTGCCAAGAAAAGTTGGGGTCCACTGCTGTAGATAGTTTTCCTATTCTTCTCCATGGGAAAACTTATTTGTATATTGTCTGTCTGTCCTCCTATACCGATTAGAATGGCGTGTTCAGTTACATAAATGGAAAACCTGGGTAATTGTTCATGTCTTTCTGTCTGTCAGTTCAACTGCTCAAGGAATCATTTTGATTTTTACCTCCCATATACATCTCTCCCGTGTCTCCCTTTGCACCAAAGCCAGTCATCGTAATAGTATAAAACCACCACCGTTTTCCCGTTATTTATTGCTACAGTCTTCTAATTGGACTCTCCACTTCTGTGCTCATGCCCCTTCATTTTATTCACTGAACAGCTGTAATGAATATTTAAATATGATAATTCCATCATGAGGCAGCTGTGCTTAGAAGTGGCTTCCCCAGGGAATTCAAAGAAAAGGTGACCCTTCATCAGCGGATCTGGCCCCGACCTTTCCTGCCAACCTCCTGTTGCACTGCTGTGAACCTGCTCTGCTACACAGGGTCCCAGTTCTTTCAAGTTCATTTCTTACGCTGAGTTTTCCCTTCAACCTGGATTATTGCCTCTGCCTGCAGTGCTGTCTTCTAGGATAAGTTTTGCTTGTTGATCTGTCTTCAGCTTAACTGTTACTTCCTCAACGTTTTCACACCGACAGTCTACATTATATTCTTTGTTAGTTTCTCACATGGCATCCTATTCATTTCCTTCTTTATTGCATATATCACCATTAGAGTTGTATAGGTATGTGTGTGTGTGTGTGTGTGTGTTTGAATATTGTCTGTTTGCTCCCCTATACCTTAAAAACATCATGAGCATAGGACTCATGGCGAGTAAGTACCTAGCACACAGAAGGTATATTATAAACACCAAGTGAAAGCCTACTATGTTTTGGGTATTGTTTTTGGACACTGGTATATACGTGTGGAATGATAAAGACAAACTCCCTGTTCTCAGGAAGCTGGTATTTGAATACAAAGAGCTAGACGATAAAAACGTAAGTGCATTTCTTCGATTAAGGACTCTCAGTGCAGGGCACCAAAATGAAAGTCAGATTTTATAAAACAAAACTGCATGCGTCTCTTAGCCCAATCAGGGTCCCATAGCTCAGAAAGCCTCATCTGTCTGTGTTTTTTTAACCCTGCCAGGCGACTCCTAAGTGTGACTTTTGCTCTGGCACTTGGGAACTCTCCTCAATGGCATTCTTTGTCCTCCTTTTCGTTTGTACTAGCAGCTGAGAAAGTTGGCAATTCCTCACAGAGTGACTAATAGTAATACTTCTTTGCAGATGTAATGCCCCATATAAATGGCAAGTCCTGTACAAACACTAAATAATTAGGCTTCATAATAAGCCTAGCATGATACAGTGTAAAACCCTCTGCTTTGTATGGAATAGCTGATTCATTGTGGATATACCTCTTAAAATGACAGAGTAAGTTGAAAGATGTGTGTTGTGATTATGAAATTTCTGATTTCTGGTTTTCGATTTGTAAATAAATATATTTACAAATAAGGCCTTATAAAATGGTGTTTTATAAGTGTCACATTTTTAAACTACTTTATAGTTTAAAGTACATAAAATGCAAATATTTAGTATGTTACTGACACCTTTAAGTTAGAATGTGTGATTTGAGCAACTTGACTTATTTTGGCAGTACATGTTTTTTTTAAATTTATTTTTGACAGAAAGAAAGAGACAAACAGAGACGGAGAGAATGAGGAGGGCCCAGAGCAGTCTCCATAGTTGACAGCATCAGTTTTCCATATAGTGTCACTGCACAGGTGGGTGTGGGGCTGCGCAGGGCAGGAACTGGGTTGGCAGCCTCCCGCATAGACCCCGGCTAGAGCGGAACTGGGGGCACAGCCCAGCTCAGCATATGGTTCTGCATGGGCAAGGCCAGGGATTCGATTCTTGGGCTCTGGGGCTGCAAAGCAAATGCTTAACCCACTGAGCCATCCCAGCTTCCCACACTTTTTTTTTTTTTTTTAATGAACTCCCAGACTTCAAGTCTGCTGAATATTAACAATACAAATGTGGGTGCTTATTGATGCATACCTTTCTCTGAAATACATTACAAAAAACTTGTCCAGCCTGTGGCCTGTGGGCTACATGTGGCCCAGCATGGCTTTGAATGAGACCTAACACAAATTTGTAAACTTTTTAAAAACGTCATGTGATAATTTTTGCGATTTCTTTTACTTTAGCTCATCGGCTATCATTAATGTTAGTATATTCTGTGTGTGGCCCAAGATAATTCATCTTCTTCCAGTGAGGCTCAGGGAAGCAAAAAGTTGTCATACCCATGCATTACAGATTTTCACTTAAATCTAGTATGCCAACTTCCTTTCCCTTCGTCTTGATGACTGAGTGTTGTTGTAATAAATACTAGGGAATATCTTGTAGTATTGATTCCTGAAGTGAAACCAACCAGGAAGCACTGGCTACAGGTAGCCATGAGAGCTTTTCATAGAACATGCCATGATGGTGCTCATGTTTCTGCAAAATGGAACGTGTTTTAAGCTTAGACCCAATCTGGAGGTAGTTCTAGCTATTAAAAGACCAGGAATGGGGTGACCCCATTTCTGCATCTCAGAAGAACCCAGACATGCAACTGTGTGTAGATAAGCTTGCTTCTTCATCTGTATTAAGAAACAAACAAATAAATTGTTATTAATTACTTATATTCTGGTAATAGCTTCTCCCTCTATTTAATGTGTTCTGTATTCATTCAGGTTGAGATATTTGACATTCATTGATACTATATAACTTTGCAGAATGTATAATTAAAAAAAAAAAGTACTGCTTTCCTCGGGTAGTGTATAAAAGTTTTGTGAAATCTTCAAAGCTCTAGTAGTTAAGAAAATAAGTGCTTTCACCAGCATATTTTCTTCCAAGATCTTAACCACAATGTAATTTAAGGTTTAAAAATAAAGTTGCATGCTATAAAAAATATAAGTAGAAGATGACATAATTATTGTAGAACATTTGTAGTTATATTCAGTGTCATTTATAAAAGTGAATATGGATTTTTAGGAAATAGTTGGGATTAAATCATAACTTTATATAGAATTGATGTTTACATGCATCATTGAGAAAATCAAATTTCTTAGTTTTAGAAGATGATGGTATAGATGGATAATACCTCATGCAATATTATTTTATATGTCATCATTTTAGTGTTTCTTATCAACAGATTAAGCTATCTTCCCGTACATGCATCCTCTTTGTTGGGATGATTTTAAAAGTTTGAAAATGTTAAAGACTTTTGAACATTTTTTTTTTTTACCCGAGATAGCACTTTGTTCTTCGGGGTGATTCTGTGAGCTTCCAAAGTAGGAGTGCAAATAGATATAAAAGCCTTTATGATTTATTTTTATATCTTGCTCCCCAAACATGTATCTTAATACGAAAAAACGGCAATAAATTCTATTTTATTACCATTTTTATTAAAGAGTTATTGTCCGAGAGAAGGTGAAAGAGAGAGAGAGAAGGGGTGAGGGCCCAGAGCAGTCTCCATAGTTGTACATCATTAGTTGTGACCTGGTTTTATTCCACAGAGGCCAATGTGGGACTATTATGCAGGGCAGGAACCAAACTGGGGCCTGCCGCATGGGAGGCGAAAACCTTTTCTGCTATTCTGGTGGTTACTGGTTGCTCTGCAGTTCAGCATATGGGGTTTGCATGGCTGGGGCAGGAAATTGAACCCCACAATTGCTCAGCCACTGAGCTATCCTGACATCCCTTAATGTTGTTTCTTAACAGACATCAGCCTTTCTATAAACTTTACTACAAGGAAAATACCGAAGTTATAATACAGGTGCTAAGCACAAAATATGTGCTCAATAGAGATGTGTTAAATGAAAGAATGATAGTTACTTTTAAATTAGATGACATTTATTTATGTCAGCCTGTGATTGGTCATTAATATAGAGAACTAGAAGTATCATAGAACTGAGTAATGTATTTTCTGCTCAGAATTTAAGATTAGGTATATTATTAGTAATCTTGAAAGCAATTTAAGTGGTACAATTTAAGAGATATTCTGTAAAGTTTCTTTGTCTTTGAGAATATAGTTCATCTGATTTTTTTTTCTAAAGCATACCCTATTTTTAAAGAATTTCATTGTTTTATTTTTAATTTCCATAGTTGACAGTTCACTATGGTTGGCTGCAAGATTTCATTGACAAAGTAGTCTTCTAAGCAGGAAAAAAATTCCGGGACTGCATTATTATCTTCTTTCCTCTGTTTTCCCCAAGATACCTACTTCCAATTAAAATACCCATATTTAACTAAATATTAATTGTGCAACTTTTAAGTCATTTTATTGTTGAAATAAACAGAATCATTGAGAAGAGTTAGCACATTATACAAGGGCTGTCTGAAAAAAAAAATCCAGCCATTTTCAAGTTAATGAGAATGGTTACATGGCTGGATACTTTCCAGACAGCCCTCGGACAATATCTGAATAATGATTTGTACTTCTTAACATGCCATTGAAAGTTTGAAGTAGCTTCTTCCAAACATGGAAACATCTGCAAACATAGAAGAATGCAGAATGGTGTCAAAGACAGGCAGTTGACTTTCAGAAGGGAAATTTCTCACTCCTTTTCCAATGGAAAGAGTCTGAACTATTAATTATATCGTGCATTTAGAATTGTGAACATTATGTGAAGACCAGATAGGTAGGCAGGTTGATAGAGAAGCATCCCTGGTGGACTGGAGAGCTGTGTTCTAAGTCTGCTGTTAAATATTTACAAGTTTTTCATTCATAGAAAGGAAACAAATAAATTCACTGTATCATAAGCTTGTTGTGAGGACTAAATGAGTAGATACTTGACATGGTTATTTACATGGTAAATGTTCAATAAACATCCACCATGGCTAACATTATTATTATATTGCTAACATTATCATTACCATCATTATTATTTATGTGATGTGCTTCCCCTACCTTGGGAGCCTTACAATACTAATTTCCAAAGGAAAACTTTCGTATCACATGTCTTTCAGGTCCCTAACTTCACTGAGATTCTGAAGCCAAAGGTGCTGTAGTTCACAGCTGTTCACCACATGATTAGGGAACAAAATTAATTTCAGGAGCACTTGAACTTTACCACAATTGTGTAGTCATGAGACTGCAGTACAAGGATGTGCAATCACCAAATGTCAAGCCGTCTGCAATAATGGAGTGGATTGGTTGAATACACAATGAATTAGATAGGAAAACTGTATTTTATAGTAAAATGATGAAATGGTTTAAAAAAAAAAAATAAAAGATCACTGCATTGGAAATCAGGATATCTGGGCTTTCTTCTGGCCTCTTCCTGACAAATAACATGAGCGACTGATGGCTCTTGTGAGTCACTTGTCTCTGTTTTATGGGATGGACTCCTACTTGTTCTATAATTTTAGGTTTTATTCAGTTCTGACATAAAGTTGACAGTGCTCTGAAAGAGTGCGCTACAAATATTAAACTCTCCATAGTACTTGACACAATTTCTCTGTAACACTTTTTGTTTCCACTTTGCCTCATCTTCTCAACGTTACCCAAATAGTCACCACTGAATTTTAGAAACTTTTACTAAAAACGTGTTAACTTATGCTGAGAATTGTGTGAAAATTGATATTTAGCATTTCAGAAAGACACAAGATGATATGTTTTGTTTTGCTTTATTTTTAAGGATGAATTTTAGTTAACCACTCTTTTTAGAAATAGAACTTCCAGGAGATTAAAAGATTTAATGAGCTTAAGCATTTTCTAATATAGCACAATGAAAAACATTGAGAAACGGTTAAACCAAATAATTATACATGTATCAACCTTTAAATATGAAACAATTACATGGATATGGAAAAAATGTATAATATTATAATACGTGGTTTGCTTTATCAATATTATATATTTTTCTTTCTCAACTTAATATCATATTTTCAAATGTTAGTTACAGATTTTAGATTTCCATGCTGTTGATACTACTTCATAATATCAAAATCTACATTTTTATTAAATGGGATGCTAAGAAAAAGTTTGTTTTCTTAAAAAAAAAAGATTCACACCTGAGAATACATATGGATACCATTGGTTTTTTACCAAGATGCTGCCAATCATTAGAATTCAATTTTTAATTACCTAAATATACACATGAATTAAGAAAATTGGATAATTTAACTAAAAGTTCATATTATTTTATGTGACACGTACTGTTTTTCCTCAAAACAAAATGTTCAGGACAAGTATAAGGAGAAAATGTTGCTTTTATAGAAAAAAAATCTTAAATTCATAACTGTACATGAGGTTGCCTATAGCCATAGGCAATACTAGAATTTTATGATTTACAGCTGCAAAAATAATTACATGAGCATTATCTAAGCAACAATCTTTAATGGATTACATTTTGTTAGCTTTTCATTATATACTAAAAAACTCAAATAACAGTAAATTGTAAAAAAACAATTTGATTTATCTGACTTAGACCTTTGATATTATGAAAGACATTTTCTTAGTCTTTGGTTTCTTTGAGATTGATCTCAATTTGTAAGTAAGATATAGTGTTACCATTGATATTAAGCTCACCAAGGAGAAAAATTGTGCAAGTTATTTATTTTTATTTGAAACATATTTTACTTTTGTATTTCTCAAGGTCATTAAATTTCTTCAGACGTGTTCTCGTAGATTAATAAGGTGATTCAGTAAAAGCACACAGTTTGCTAAAGTCAATCATTTGTTTTCTTCTATAAACCTTACATTTTCGTGGTATATTCATTACACCTAATCATAATATAAGTTTGTAAATAGTGAAGGTCTTTATACTCTTTTTTTATTTTATGTAGTAACAGCAGTTCAATGAGGTTTACCTATGTGTCTAGGATTTTGTTAATAGTTTTCAGCATTGAAGTTAGAATTACAACAGTTTGATGCATATTTCCTTCTATTTTTTTTCCCTAAAGATGAGGACTAAGTTTTCTCTTTGAATTAATATTTTCCAGGTGTTCAGATAGTCATAGTATGCCCAACTTGTCTCAATATGCACATTAAAAAAAAAAAAGTTTTGTTTGAGTGTATGTTAAGGCTTACTCAGATGTATACACATACTGAGTATTTCAAGAAAAAAAATATAAGATTTTTATAAGGTTCTAAGCTTGTTTAAGGGAGGTTTTGAAACCAAAATTTAAGTGACTTAAAATAACAGTTTGAGCACAAAGTTTTTACATTGTTGTCCTTCGTCCATGAAAGTATTTTTACACGCCATTTCAATGGAAACACATTCATTTCAGTACTAATTTGTAGTATCAAATGTTCAATTCAGTAGGTTGGAAAAGATCAGTAATATTTACCACTTTAAATCTGTGCAATAACATACCAACAAACAATTTATGTACCATCTTAAATTAGATTACTAAAATTGTTCACATTTTATTGTACCCTGGCTGTTAATGGAGTGGGAGAAAGATAACTAACATTTTTAGAGTTTGTATCAAAGTATGTATCTCCATGCCTGCTTTGTAAATAAGGAAAGAGAGGCCGTGTTCAAGAATACCTATCTTGGGGAAGCCGGGATGGCTCAGTGGGTTAAGCGCTCACTTTGCAGCGCCGGGGACAGGGGATCGAATCCCGGCCCAGACCCGTGCGGAACCATATGCTGAACTGGGAGCTCCCCCATTTCAGCTCTCTCTCTGTCTCTGTCTCTGTATCTCTCTCTCTCTCTCTCTCTCTCTCTCTCTCTCTCTCTCTCTCTCTGTCAAAATAAATAAAAAAAAATGTTAAAAAAGAATACCTATCTAGTAAAAGACAGAGCTATGATTTAAGACTAGCCAATGGCAAGTAGTGCATGATTTCTTGATTTGCAAGATACAGAGGACAATTTTACTGCATGAACTATTTTTAAAATAACAGAGTTGATTTATTCACATTTTATTCCAACAGATACAAAGTGAATGATGGTGCTTATTTTATGGTATATTAATATTGCATTAGTACCCAGTGGAGATTGCAGTAATAAATTGTTTCTTCCATTAAAATATAGGGTTTATCATTTAAGTGGGGTTAATAATATCTCTCACCCTGAATAGGTTTAAGGATTAAATGAAATAATGTTTACCCACGTCCCCAAATCCCAAAGCCTAAAAATACAGAACAGGCAAGATGACATCGTTGGTAGCAGTGCCATGATCATCATTGGTGCCTTTGAACACTCTCCCTCACGCAGTGATAATGGAAAAAACACAGCATTTTGACTATGTTCACTTTGCAGATATATCTAAATTTTTTATAATGAGCCTATTTAAATTATAATGATTGTGTACTTTTGTACCCTAGTTTAAAAGAGCTAGACTATCTCAATTGAATGAATGTTTGAAAGTGTATTTTGTTTTGCTTTTACCATTTCGGTTTGTATATGCATGAAGTTCATTTAATAATAGAAAGTGTCATCTTGCTGTGTCCTGTAAGTACAAGGAGGATTCCGTTATGTTCATGAGCATGTGGAGAAGGAAATGCAGGCAGCTCACAGAGAAGAAAAGCCAGCAAAAGATCAGCCAAATGCTAACTGTGCGTGCACGAAGCAGCAACATGCATTTGCCCACAGCCCTATAGAGAATATCAAATTCTCCCTGTTGTGTATATTTAAGGTCAGATGCCTTTACTAAATTGCCTGTGTCTATAAGTAGATATAGATGCTCCAAGATGCATTGAGATAGCTGTTGGTAGTAGTTTATTATAATAAATGTCTCGTTTGCTGAGTGTCAATGGTGAGGACGGCATGTATCACCAATGAGTATAACGATTTAATCTTGTCGCCACAGTATTACGAGATGACTTCAGACAAAACCCTTCCGATGTCATGGTGGCCGTGGGAGAGCCCGCAGTGATGGAATGCCAGCCTCCACGCGGCCATCCAGAACCCACCATTTCCTGGAAGAAGGATGGCTCCCCACTGGATGATAAAGATGAGAGAATAACTGTGAGTATGTCATTCAGCACTGGGGAGCAGGGGTAGATCTAACCTTGCACATTTCCACCAACGAACGAGAAAAAATTGAAAGTATTTTTTTAAATAAAGAGTTGTATTATCTCCCACTTTTAATTTTCCTTTTAACTATATATTCATTCTCCCTGTATCAACATGAAAATAAATGAGAAAAATTTTTAAATGCTTAATTTGGAGATTAATAAAAGAAAACAGTTTTTATGTTAATGTCTTACAGTTAATACTTTCTTTTTTAAAAAATAATCATTGGAAAAGAATGGAGTATTTAATTTTTTTATTTTTGGGTTGTTAAATTGACTGGGGTGACATTGGTTGGCAAGAATTACATAGGTTTCAGGTGTACAATTCTACATGATATCGTCTGTCCATTGTATTATGTGCTCACCACCCAGAGTCAGTTCTCTTTCCATCACCATATATCTCTCACTCTCCCAACCACCTCCCCCCTTACCCTCAGATAACTGCTAAACTACTGACTGTGTCCATGAGTTTTGTTTGTTTCTTTGTTACTTTCAATTTTATATTCTACCTATGAGTGGTATCATATGTTTCTTGATATTTTCAATCTGACTTATATCACTTAATATGATGGTTTCAAGGTCCATCCATGTCATCATAAATGGCTGTATCTCATCTATACTTATCTCTGAGTAAATACTTTCTATGTATGAGTTAATTATTATCATAATTTAGATCATGTTGCATTTTTATGTTACAGAAAAATTGTAAATATATATGTGTGTGTGTCTATATATATGTATATGTGTGTGTGTGTGTGTGTGTGTGTGTGTATATATATATATATACACACATATTATATATATTATGTGTATATATATATTACTGATATAATATGTTTCCACAAGGCTTCCTGAGTCACTACAGGATTTTTTCTTGTTCTGCCTTTTCTATTGCTTTTATGTTCTATAGAGTTCAGTATTTTCTGAAAAATAAAACCTGATTCTGAATGATGGTTAATGATGGACTTACTCAAATAAAATTGATTACTGGATTATTAGATTTCATATACCTGTTGTGATACAATCAGTGAAGTATGCCATCTGTAGTAAGTAACATGTATTTTCTTCTTGATTCTTATGTAGAGCTTTGCTTTTTTTCTTTGCGTTTTTCTAGCTTTCAAGGTGTTTACTAAAACATCCCAATAACTAAGTTCAGTAATTCTATGATTTCACAGTATTCCCCTTTATGATTTTCTTTATTCTGTACGTACTCTGTCCATTGTGAATTCATTGGCCAAGATTTTAAGTTCTCCAGGAGAATGCGTGTGCTAACCTTGTGGAAGAACAGTTATAACACAGACCACATAATCCTAGTAAATGCTTGCACGATTTATGGACAACCAGTTAAGAGATTAACATGAGGATAGTGAAAAAAATAGCAAAGGTTTTGGTAGACAGAGCTTTAGGGACCTTGAACAGAAATCAGGCATTTGTCCTGTGCTGTTCTTAATTAGAATGAGCTTCTCAAAGGATCTTTATAATTCTAGGAATTTAGGTAAGGATAACCTAGCTCTACTTTTAAGAGGCGCTGAAACATCACATGACAAAGTGAGCTATATGTGAAAACATTGGTTTGGGAAATGGCATTGAGCACGGGCTAATGGAGAATATAAGGAGAAATGCTTCTCTCACTAGTGATAACAGGTTCCTTTGAGACTTACGCACAATTACCGTAAGAGGATATTTTCTCCTAAAAACATATTTAAGCCACTTAATGATCATTATAATTCCCATTTTCCTGAGCTAATGCTTCAAACACATTAATACCGTTATTATCTATCTCTTTTCTCATGTCTTTCCTGATTACTTATTTGTGTTTAATACAAATTAATGATAAAATGCTTAGCATTGGAAATGCAGCTTTATATGGCTATGAGTGAATGCCCTTCTGGAGCTTATGTAAATGAGTATACAGATAAAACTAATATAGATAGTGTAATATATAGTATGTTAGACAATCATAAGTCCTATAAACTCAAGTAGTAAAATCATAGATCAATGAACTAGGATTGGGGTTGTATTTCAACTCTAAATAAGATAACCAGAGAATGCTTCACATAAAGACCTAAAAAATTGAGGGAAGAAACTATAAAGGTGTCTGGAAAAGTGTTCTAAGTGGACCAAACGGTAAGTTCAAACACCCCAAAGGCAGGGCACATGTAACACTTTCAAAAAGCAACGAAGCGATCCTTCTGGGTTGAGTAGAGTGAGCGAAGTTGAAATTTGGAGGAGATAGCATCAGGGGTAACAACCACCCCAACTGTGTAAGAACTTTATAGGCCTTGTAAATAGTTTGGCTTTCTCCTAAATGAGGTGTAAAGCATCCGAGGTTTCCCAGCGGAATCCTGGGCTGTCTTGAGAACACACTGATGGGTGATAATAGCAGAAACAGGAAGACAAGTTGGGCACTTCTGCAGTAATCTAGGCAAGAGGGAAGTAGTGGTTGGGAACAGTTTGCTAGGAGGGGAGGTACTGAGGAGTGGATAGATTTCAGATCTGCTCTGAAGCAATAGCTATCAGAATTTGCTAAATGATTGGATATGGCCTGTCAGAAAAAGAGAAGAGTCAAAGATTACCTTAAGTCAGGGATTCCCAACCGCGGCCCGATTTGTGTGCGCCCGCCATTATTTGACTGCATCAGAAGTTTTTCATAAACACTAAGTAAAACTATCATTTATTTTTATACATTTGTTAGAATTTTAAAATATTGTTTGAATATCTACACAGATTTAATATATCCATTGGTATGTTTGCGATATTGTATGTATAAGTTTCTCCCTAGCTTTCGCCTTTGTACATGTCGCGTCTTGTTTAGCCGCTGCGCTCTGTAAACTCTCCTCCACCCAACCGGGAGACGCCAAGTTGCCATTTTGATTGCGGTTGCTGGGCTGATCGGGTCGTGACGGTTAGCTAGGATCACAATGTTTTGATATATTCGATTTTAAATGAACTAAAAGCGAGGTAGGTAATCTATTATTATGGTGGCAATTTGATATGATATTGTAGTTCTATAACTATTTTTATTTTTATTTTTTTAGTCCTAAAATGAGTGGACCAAATAAGAGAAAACGAACCTCTAATTTTAACACAGAATGGGAGGAATCCTATTGTTTCATTAATTTAAAAGGTCAATGCGTTTGCCTGTTGTGTGGCAGTAGTATTGCAATGCCAAAAAAAACGTAATGTTGAACGTCACTTTCAGACAAGTCATACCACTTTTGATACGAATTATCCACTTAAATCTGAAGTAAGAAAGAAAAAAATAAATCAACTAAAATGAAGTTGAACTACTCAACAGACTGTTTTCACTAGACATGTGGAAAAATCTAAAAAGGCAACCATTGCTGCTTTCAAAATTTCTCACATGCTCGCAAAGAAGAAAAAACCTTTCCAGGATGGTGAATTGTTCAAAGAAGCATTTCTGACTGCTGCCGATGGTTTGTTTGAGGAATATTCTAACAAGCGTGAGATTATGTCGGCGATACAAGACCTACAGTTGTCAAATAACACAGTCACAAGAAGAATACACGCAATTTCAAAAGACTT
>PVKE010033080.1:0-18125 GCA_004027555.1 Craseonycteris thonglongyai
CAATAGCTACATTTGGTTTATGTTGGAGCTAGCATGGCATATCAATGAGAAAACAAATTATGAATTTCCAATACACAGTGCTGAAATAATTGATTTTATCTTAATAGAAAACTACAAAATTGGACCTTTTTATGTTGTATGCAACAATGAATTTTAAGGGATATTAATGATTTCCATACAAAAAGCAAAACTATAAAGATGTTAGAAGACAATATAGGAAAATACGATCTCAGGATTAGAAAGCATTTTAAAAAATTTATTTTCTTTTATTTTTTTTAAAGATTTATTTTTATTGTTTTTGACAGAAGGGGAGAGAGAGACAGAAAGAAGGGGGAGGGCCCAGAGCAGTCTCCATAGTTACACATCATCAGTTTTTGACATGGTTTCATTCTACAGGTAGGTGCAGGGCGATGTAGGGCAGGAACTGGTTGGGGGCCTCCCACATGGGAGGCACACCCCAGGGTGATAGTTGAACTGGGGGCTTCCCACAAGGGAAGCTCACCCCAGGGAAACCGAACTGTGGGCACACCCCAGTTCAGCATATGGGTCCACATGGGTCAGGGCTGGGATTCAATCCTTGGACTCTGGGACTGCAGATGAGTGCCCAACCTGCTGAGCCATCTGGCATCTCTAAGGAAGCATTTTTTGAACAAGATACATTAACACAAAATCAAAGGCCAAGATTGATTAATTTAACTTCATTAAAATTAAGAATCCTAGTTCATCAACATTTGCCATAAAGAAAATGAAAAGGACAACCGCAAATTCAGAGGAGGAAGCTAGCAACACCTATAACTCATAAAGAATTAGGATCAAGAATACAGAAAGAATTCCTACTCAGAAATATGAAAAAATAATTTAAAAAATTTAAGAAAACACATAACTGGAAATTATACATATGAAAACATCTATTATCAGAAAAACGCACATGAAAGCTTTATCAGGAAACCATTTTACACATAACAGATTAGCAAAAACTTAAGTCAGATATTATCAAATGTTGTCAAGGAACTTGAACAGGAATCTTACACTAAACAATTGGACTTTCAAATGCATATTGTGGAACCATTTTGGAAAATAATGTGGCATTATCTGACATATAACACACATCAAAAATAACAATTTTTAAAGTATTTTTCTTCTTTTTTCAAACATTTTAGTTATTTGCTCTATAAGATTTTTTCTTGAAAAGCAGAAGAGCCAAACATTCAGTTTTTTGTCTTGTTTTTTTTGTTGTTTTTTTTTTACAAAGTCTTCTAATATTTCAAATGGTCAATTCTTCATTTTAGCACTTATTCTCCTACAGTCCTCGTATTCTTCAACAAGAGGCTGAGATGTTAAGAAAGGAAAGGAGCAGGAAAGGGAAATTGGTATTTCCTACACAAGCTTCTGTATCCTAATCTGAAATGGCCTGGAGATTCTATTTCTCTTTTAGATCTTGCAATCCTGGACTGGATACCAACTAGAGAAGTTAAACATTGAAAGGAGGGGAGCAATGGCTCATGCCTTCATCTTTAGTAACTCCCGTAACTATTATATGCAGTCCATCTCTTTGACAATATTTGGAGAGGTGGAGATAGGAATGCCATTCAAGAGAGGCTTTCCCCCGCTCCCCTTATACTGGCTTAGCAACATTTTATTTTGACTGAGTGATGGCCCCCTAACAGGTTGCTATTTCTCCATTATTTCTGCCTTTGCTGTGAATTCCTACAGCTCTTCGTACTACTAACATAGCAGTTGTTGGAGTTAGGAGTATACTGCAGATTTCTGTCCTACTAAATTATAGACCTTTTCAGGGCATTTTCACTCCCCTAATACAATAATGTCTTGCATGTGGTTTGCACCAAATTGATGCTCATTTGAGTTGCAGCCATTCAGCAAATATTGTAGCTCCAAGTGGCATGCCTAAATTACAGCACGTGATTTCTACCTTCTTGCTAGGGAAAAATGGGTTGGTCGGAAGGATTTTTGAGTCAAGTTGTGTATCTCCAAGAGCAAAGACCCTAAGGTAGTCAGTAGCACCTCCAAGTCTGAATCAATCCTTGTGACAATTTAACTTTTATAAAGCTTCACAATTTTCCCAACTTGAAATAAATCTCCCATCTGATAGATGGGGTGTGGAAGAAAATTAAATGTTGTAAATCACAGCATGATGATATTTTAAAGAAAAGAAACACTTAGGGGAAAGAGTTATCAGCATAACTTAAGGAGATTTTATAATTATTGATACTGTTTCTTCTAAATAGCATTCCTGCATTTAAAGCTGAAGCCATGAGCTTCAAGGCAAATAGGGTACATAGCTGTCACTTTGGAATCAATTAAGTAAATGGTGCCCTAATGGCCTAAAAGAATTAATGTACCTTCAACACTTGAGTCATTTCCTTCAGGGAAATAAGTCCGTATTAATTTGGACAAAAAATCATGAAAAAGAAAAGGCAGGTACCAGAAATGTGATCCTCATTTTGGGAATGGAGCAAGCAAGACAGAGGAAATTGAAATGACTGACCTTTGTCATAAAGGGAGACGTGTGTCAGAGCTAATTACATAGACCATTTAGGCTTGCTTTCTTTCTTAAATTGTCACACTTCAGCGATTAGAAAGCACTTACGCTCTCAGTGTCATATTAATTTTTACTCAGATTCAGAGACTCTGATGAATTGAAGCAGCCTTGAATACCAATCTGTTCATTTTTTAGATGAGGAAACTGATACCCAGGGATGTGATAAAACCTGTTCAAAGTTACACACACACCCCAAACTCAAAGTCTCACACTAAGTCCAAAACTCTTTCATTTGCAAACTTATATTTTGGATTAAAGATACTCGTTCTAATTCTTTTGAAAATAATTTTCTATAATAAACATATATGATACACCTGTGAAGTTTTAAAGTAGGTTGTAAAATTCTAAAATGTGCTCATCTCACATAACATGTATACCCAAATGCAGACATAAATGCACAGTCAACCACTGGAGGATACACTCTCCTTAGGGTACCTGTAATACTCAGTGCATGCTTGATCATTGCATTAAGCACATTTATATATAAAGATTTCTTTATATACCTTTCACACCTACTAAACTGTTTAGTTCATTGAGGAAACTGGGTCTTACTCATACTTTGTACCCCAAAATCTTAATACAAGGTAAACATTGTTGAAATACAAATGATGTGTTTACCCACTATATGACAATATCCTATATGTGATTCATGATTATATCTGAAACTAATTAGTATTTTAGCTGATTTAATAAACAACATACCTTGGCTCTTCTGGAAAAAGATCTAGAAGAGTTAAATAGAGAGCAGCATCTCTTCCATCTGTGTCAAAGAAAGAAGCATCCTGTGCATCAAATCCAACTCCTCCATCTGGGTAGGGAATCTCATCCCATCATCTAAGCATCTTTGCGTTAGTCACTCCTGGATCCTCAGTCTCTCCACTCAGGTATTGCCCTGAGGCTATCTACAAACTAACTTAAAACATTACCCTTACCTTACATACTCCTCAAACTAATACTGTATTTTTTCTCTTTCACCCCTAATCCAATAGTGATCTATTCTTTCTGTCTACTGATTGAGTGGTTTTCCTTTCCCCATTATATATTTGACACATAAAGTGAACAAATGAGTGAGTGAATGAATGAATGAGAATTTCAAATCCTAAACTTCTTCTGTTTCCCAAGCAGGCCCAGTTGCCTCAACCTGTCTCAGTTGTTTTCATGGGCACTTCCAGGTCACCATGGTTCCTCTTGATCCATACAGTCTGTAGCCTATTTTGTTTCCCAGGAATGAAGACTGGTTCTCACTCTATGGCTTTGTTTCTGCTTTTGAACCATATTTGGTTCAGAGGAAGAGAGGAATGGGAATAGTTTTAACCATTATGGTAAAAACTGAACCTTATATTACCCACCTTCCAAGTACCTTAACCAAAACACAGGTCTTCCTTACAGGTTCTTTGAAAAGATAGTCTCGATATCACCACAAATGGGATCAGAAATAGAAGTTTGTCAAGTAAAAGAAGAAAATAAGTAATGGGAGAAAATTCAAGAAATGGGTCCTTAATTTAGAATACCAGTATGTCGTCTGACATAGAAATCTCTCTTATTCTGCTCTCAACCCCAGGTCAAGCTCAAAGTTTCTAAAGCTGATCTGTTACTGAGGCATTTCTAGAGAATAGATGTCCTTGGTGATAGCAGCTGATACCACAAGCCTCCCAAAAGCTTCCCTTGAGTTTTTATCACCTCCTGTTCAACTTATAATCCGAGGTACCCTCCACTCTGGCCTTACCAGCCATTTTGAGATTTTGGATCACTATGTCCTCTTTTTTATCTTGGGAGCTGCTCCCCAGGGTATTATGAATCCCAGGACAGTCAATAGGATAGCTACATCATTTACCCTGGTGTGTAATACCAGCAGTAGCCATTGCCTATATACGAGAAATAGTATAGTATACTTAAATTTGAACTTGAACTTGGTCAGGTTTCTTGACCTCAATGAGCCTTATGTCCTCAGCAGAAACACTAGCTATAGAAATATCTACCTTGGTTATTGTAATAAACAGGGAAATTTTGATTACAGTGCCAATAACTGACAAAGAAGTAGTTGTTTCATTAATAGTTTGTATGATATCCAATGTTATTAATATTTTAACAATGGTTTATCACAAAATGAAATATGCATATCTTCTTTGACTTCTACTATGGTATCTGACTGTAGTAGTTAAAGATGCTTTATACTTACATCAATCCTGTGAAGTCATGCATCAAATTTTCTCCCTATTATCAATGACAATCGTTGTATAAACTTAGCTCTATATAAGATTCATTAATTTAAGGAATAATTATTATGTGCATATAATGTACAAGGTGTTATGCTAGCCGCTGGAGATAGAGTTGTAAACAAGATAAACAGACTTCATGGAGCTTAGAAGCCTGCGGAAGTGTTGAGGAGAGCACGGTGTGAATTATAGCCAAAGCATACAAGGAGGCCTGTGTGTTAGAGGATTCTCCTCTGCTGAGTGGCCCTGGTTCCACTAATAGCACAGGAGGCATAGCTGCGGTCCTGACTACTGATAGGGCCAAAGTGTTGTGACCTTTGAAACCCTAAAAAGGAAAATAGGACTTGTATTTACTAGCAATTCAGATGCTGGCTTTATTCTTATACGTGGTGGCCATTTATAGTGGGATCAAGACTGTCTACCTTTTATAAGACTCAATTGGGAAAGCCATGTGACACATCCTTATGCTTATTTGAATTGCCTGGCTTCCTCCCTCTAACGGGCAGAGAACCTGGCCCAAGTACCAAAAGAGTATCATAAAAGTAATGAGTTTTGCTGCTTATTCTTACATCTAATTAACTGCAAATGATTTTCGTGAAGCAGATTCTGCATCAGCCCCTTTTGTACATTATAGAGGTAGAGGACTATTGACATTGTGTGGGGCAGCTCAGGGATTGAAACTTTAAGCACAAAGCCAAGCATGAGTGCTCAGCTTCACTTTCAAACACTCTGACCTGCCCTAAGAGGATGCAGGGCCACAGTGCCTATGAGGAAGAAAGAAGCCAGTATGGATGGCAAAAAACAAACAAACGAACAAAAACAAAGAGCATGAGGGTGGAAGGAGTGGGAGAGAAAGCTGATGAGACAGATGAGGGTCAGATTATGTAAGACATACCACCATCTTAAAAAAGATATATTGAGTCTTAAGAAAAGGCAGTGGAAAATGTGCTGCCTTTTTTAAGTTTCAGAAGAGCAAATGAATTCAAAATGTAAAAAGAAATCTCAGCATGGCATAAACGTTCTGCACCTCAAAAATGGTAATTTGGTTGCCAGGACTTCTCTGATCAGTAACTGAAGGAGACATGGGAAAACATGGAATTCTTCTGTTTATGCCATTCACTGGAGCAGCAAGAGCCTTACTGGGTCCCACAGTGACAGGTTTGGAAGGCCTGGAAAAATCATATGGCTGTGTTCCCAGCCACCAGGGAAGTGAATCAAGCAGTCAGAACAGAGAAAAGGGATGGCTTTAAAAGTGCCGTGGAAACTCTCCGTCTGTGGAAAAAAAGATTATATACACACATACATGTATAGTCACACACACATACATATATGTATGTGTGTGATTATTTGACACTTTCTTACTGCCTTCTAAAGCGATTCTATCTTAGTAACCATGGGGATTTAGGAAGCATGTAGGGGAAGGAGACCCAGTAACTGGCTGCTGAAGAGAAACTTCAGTGAAAAACGAACTGCATTCATTCAACAAAAATGTATTGTATGACTTCTGTTTCCCAGGCTTATTTTAAATAGTGAGGGACACAGAAGGAAATCAAACAGACTTTTCACCCTCATGTAGCTGGCTGAAGGAAGAAGGCAGATGATAAACCTATAATCAAGGAAATATCTAGGATCAGTACACTGGAGGGAAACTAAGTAGGTTAGAGAACGTGCTGTGGTCAGAAGGCCTCATAGATAAGATGGGATTTGAACAAAGAGCTGAGGAAAGGATGAGCCCTCCCTGTGACCATCTGGGGAAGAGATAGCAATAGGAACCATGAGGCCAGATGATCTAAAGCAGAACAAGCTAGTTCAGAGGGCACAAGGAGGTAGTCAGAAAGGTTAGTTTATCTTCAATAAGGGGTTTTATTAAATTGTTTGCTGTATGGTGGGCAATTATGATCTCTATTTTCTCATACAATTTTTCAATAAAATCCTTGCAACTAGCTTTTGCCAGTGGAGAGAATGCAGTAAATGCTGAGTCCTATCTTACTATTGCTTTTAGGCTGTAAATTCAGGACAAGTAAAGAAGGCCCAAAATATTAGTACCTGGATTAGAATACAAATACAACTAAAGTAAGAACTATATCGGAGGACAGTTTGTATGTTAAAAATAGTTACAATTTCCAAGAGTCAAAATTTGGTTGGAGAGATTTAACCTGTGGACCACACAGAGACCTCCAATGATAGCAAGAGATTCTCCTTACCAGCTACCGTATCTGCATGACCTTTTAAAAGAACACTATCCTAGAGCTTTTCTGCTCTTGTGTTTTTATATGTTGTAGATATGTAGGGTACATCCATTCCCAGAGACTTACTTTAAGACACCCTCCCCCACACCACGTCTCAGCCCTGTCATTTGGTTGAGGATGAGCTCCTCCCCTTCACCAGAGTCAGGGCCAAACCCTGAGTGACTCAAGCCAATCCATTATTCAGTGCTGTTGGTACAATGCTCAACGGTGGCACAACCTAAGCAAGTCGAATCAAAGTGTTCCTCGGAACTTTTGCTAGGAATTCTGGGTCTATGTATACGCTTGGGCTGCTATAATAAAGTACCACAGACTGGGTGGCTTAAACACTTGAATTTATTTTCTCACAGTTCTAGAGGCTAGAAATCACAAATCAAGGTGTTGGCTGATGCTGCTCTCCTTCATTACTAGATGTTTGTCTTCTCTATGTCTTCATATGATCTTCTTTCTGCATGGTGCCATCTCTTCTTATTGGATTAGAGCTCATCCTAATGATCTCATTTTAGCTTAATTACCTCTCTAAAGATCCTGTTTTCGAATATAGTCACATACTGAGTTACTAGAGGTTAGGGCTTCAACATAGGAATTTGGGGAGAACACACTCAGCCTGTAACACTGGGAGGAGGACTGATTTTCCTGGGAGCCATCCTGAGAGGCTTTTCCTTTTCCTCAGAAATGCTGGTGTGGAGATACGAGGTCTTCAAAGGAAGCAGCCATTCTGTGACCAAGAGGGACAATGGAAGGTCCTTTTTGAAAACTTTTGAATTGTTATATCAAACCTCACCTACTGAGATAAATGAGGCTTTTGAGTTGCATGGACCAATGTGTTCCTTTCACATTTACCCCCACTTTTGATTTGGTTTTCTATTAATTGCAATGAAATGATTCCTTACATATAAAGACTAGAGTGAGTTCACTGATTTAAAAAATTAATAATATGTGGGATTTATATTCAAAGTTTAAATCACTCTTTCCCTGCACTATCAACTGAAGTCTGTCTTTGAATCTCAAACAAGTCAAGATCCCCAGATAGCAACAGACAGGGATATAACATATATGTCGCACAAATAAAAATGCATTCTTTTTCTCCTAAAGAAACCAACAAAATAGTATTCCAGACTAGAGTACGAAGAAGGCAATTGAGAACAAGGGTTCCCAAATTCCACCAGTTACAGTGATAGTTTTTATTTTTGTCTTTGAATCTAGATAGGCTTTGTGCAGCACTGCAACCTAGTCTTGGTCACCCCTGCTTTGATACACACAAGCACCTCCTCTTCTGTACACACAAATTTTCTGCCCCAGAAACTTGATTTCTAGGTAGAGATATATATTGAAAGTCTTGTTCTTTCATGAGTATTTACAATGGTGGGCTGATAAATTTTGACTCCACTGTAATATATATATATTTTTTTTAACTTTATTTTTTTATTTAATTTTATTTTTGACAGAGAGAGAGAGAGAGAGAGAAATACAGAGACAGAGACAGAGGGAGAACTGAACTTGGGGCACTCCCCAGTTCAGCATATGGGTCCGCACGGGCCGGGGCCGGGATTCAATCCTTGGTCCCCGGCTCTGCAAAGTGAGCGCTTAACCCACTGAGCCATCCCGGCTTCCCCAGTATTTTTTGTTACATTAGACATGTCTGGATATAAATGGTTCTGTGTAATCACACGGTATTTCCCCTCCATCATTCTTGACCTTGCACACACAGATGCTTACATTTTTCACCCAGGGCACATGAAAATGGTAGTGTTCAGACATTCAGTTCAAACACTATGCTATTATTAAATTCTTTTTAATTTTTTATTTTTTAAAAGATGATTTTTATTATTTTTGACAGAGAGAGAGAGAGATACAGAGACAGAGAGAAGGGGGAGGGCCCAGAGCAGTCTCCATAGTTGCACATCATTGGTTTTTCCACATAGTTTCATTCCACAGGTGGGTGCAGGGCTGCACAGGGCAGGAACTGGGCCGGAGTCACACCCCAGTGAGAACCGAACTGGGGACACTCCCTAGTTCAGCATATGGGTCCACATGAGCCAGGGCCGGGATTTGATCCTCAGTCCCCAGGGCTGCAAAGTGAGCACTTAACCCACTGAGCCATCCTGGCTTCCCCTGTTATTAAATTCTTAACAGCAAAAAACCCTCCTCCAATTTTTTTGAAAATTTTTTGGGGGAAAAAAAAGAAGGTAAGGACTTCTTAAAGGAAATCATTATAAGTAATGGAACTTGGCTCCCTCATTATGACTCTAAGAACAAAAGACGTCCATGGGATACCACCATACAGGATCACCTGAGCCAAAAGAATTCAAGTCAGGCCTCAACTGGAAAAGTGTTCCCTTATGCTGGTTCATTATGGTAATAGAAAACACCGCCTTACCTAAAGTCAGAATTCATTGAAAATGGAAAGTTTGGTGTAAAGTTGATCTTCCAATGCAGGAACTTGATGCAGGGATGGGTAAGGATTGTATTATAACAGTTGAGGACTGGTAGAAATAGCCACTAAAAAATTATTTTTAAGATTTATTTTATTTCTTTTTGACAGAGACAGAGAAACAGAGACAGAGAGAGACAGAGAGAAGGGTGAGGGCTTCAGTAAGGCTTTTTGATATTAGGGATTCAAAAAAATATTTTGCAAAAACTATTGATGCTTTTTAGGGCTTTCAATACCAACAGCACCCTATAAACCAAAATGACTGCTAGTGCTCCAGCCATTACAACCTCTTCCCAGCCACGAAGTAAGATTACCTACTGAATTATCATATCATTTCCACCTACATTCCATTGATTAGATCTAGAAAATGGTCATGACTATAAGGCAGTCTGGGAAATGAAATCTTTATTCTAGAAGACCACTTGCCAAACTGAAAACTGAGATTTCTTTTTCCATATAAAAATAAGAAACAAATTTAAAGTACTATTGTCAGCTCTGCTGTACACTTTCAATTCCTCTTCTGTCTTAAAAAAATTCATTCATTTATTCACTTAATATTAATTCACTCAAAAACTTTATTGAGGGTCTATTTGTGCCAGACTGTATACTAGTGACTAGGGAGAGGAAAATGGTTAGGAGTTGGACCTGAAAAGATAACAGAACGAGGAAGAAAGACCACAGATAATGGCAATATGTCACAAGTACTAGAATAAACTGTCTAAACACCTAAGGTCATGAATAACCAACTTCACAAGTTGGTAAAGCTACACAGAGATTAAGTGGCATGCACATTTGGTTTTACAAGGATAGATTAACAGACAAAGAAGAGGAATGTATTGCTAAGTTATACTTCGTACCATGAAGTAATGTTGGGATTTCTACTGTTCTGTTGTTATACATTAGTCAGACCTGATAAATAAAACATGCCCAGATAATTGTTTGGTTAAAGCATTTCATGATTTAGGGTCTATAGGTCTCCACACAATTGTTTTGGCTTCAGCCATCAGAGCTGATGGTAAAGAGATGCTAAAATAAGTAGATAGGCTATGTTGCAGCTTGTTTTGCCAACAGACATAACCTGAAAGGCAAAGAAATATACCAGCTGACAGAAGAATCAAGCACTCCTTGTATGTTCTATTTCTCTAGCCCCACACCCATCCAACTGAAAAATCTCCCATCTGTTCCCAGCCTCTTTTCTAGGCCATATTGCATCAGAGAACCTATAAGCCAGCGGCTTCCCAAACAATCCTGGCATTATAGGAGGATGTCTTGCCCTGTGACACCCCCACTCAGCTTTAGGAAATGATTCCCATATCCAATAATGCCTGGCTCATCTTTTCCCAGAAAATCAAAAAAAGAAAGAAAAGGAGAGAAAGGGAAAGGAGAGAGAGAGAGAGAGAGAGAGAGAGAGAGAGAGAGAGAGAGAGAGAAAAGAGAAGAGAAGGGAAGGGAAGGGAAGGGAAGGGAAGGGAAAGAAAAGAAAAGAAAAAAAAAAGAAATAAAGGGAGATGTTTGGGAACAATGTTGAGCTTTGAAGAACAAGCAAAAAGATTCCTCAGTTATGCATATTATTCAGACTTTTCAGAGTTCATATTCTCTCCCTGCCACCACAGTCATACCCCCACCACAGAGATGGCTGTCACTGTCACAATGGTGACCCTCTTGTACAGCTATTTTCTTCTGAAATGAAAAAAGAGCCCTGTGATAAATTACATCCCCAAGATGTGTTTCATATGTCAAGCATACATGGCTTCTAAATCAAATGCTGATACATGACTTATTCCGTCAAAAGTAAGCAGAATGCTGTAATTTATAATCATCTTGAAGCACACTGCAGAGAAAATGAAAGCAGACCATTAAATTTTAATGCCTTTTCGGCTCTCTGAAAAGAGGGTTTCTGGCCACGTTTGAAGCAGGGTAGTGTTTCTAACACCATTGTACATGCACACACCTCAAAACACTTTGTGTTTGCCAAAATTTGTGGAAACTAATTGAAAAAATGATTTAGCTGTCTAAAGCTGCCGTCAGTGAGGAAGTTCTAGTGAACACAGAGGTGACAGCAGAGGAGTGGGTCCTGTCCAATGCTACCCCACCCCTCTCTCCTGCCCCCCTTCCACTTCATAACCATTGTCTGTTGTGCAAGCCAGCTCCCGTAGCAGGGCTGGGAGCAAATATTCATTGGGGTGTCATCTCTGCTTAGGCTCTCGCCCTGCACACCTATTCATCTGTGTTAAGTGATCAGCAGCATCAGCTCAAATTAAGCTGGCTTGAAAACAGCCACTGTTCATCATTTCTGCTGTGATTCAACTTAGCTTTGGCTAACAGGTGAAGATGTTTCATAACGGAGGCAATTACAGCTCTGAGAGCCCTTTCCTGCTGCCTGTTTAATCAGAGGAATGGAACACTAGTTCCTTTTGCACAGGGCAGGGCCAGCACAGCTACGGTACCATCAGCTGCATTCGTTATCTGCTAGATTGAACAAGCTGCCTGCTGGGGACAGATGCTTAGTGCAGTGATTAGAATATAAAGCAATTGCAGAGGCTGAGGGGATTGGAGTCATCTCCTGTATCTCAACCTACTACAGGCCTTTCCGGTCAGATAACAAGTCTTGCAAACTGGGCTTTGTCCATGAGAAATCATATGGATATCAATGCATGAAGACTTACGTATATTCATTTATCCACTTGCTGTGTGAATTTTCCATTTAGATTGGGAACTATTTTTAAAAAGAAGAGGGATTTTTCAATTCTATGCAAGTTTAGTTCCTTTATAAGTGAATTTTTGTGACAAGGAAGATGGAGAGGCAGTAAAGTGTTAAACTAATGCAAAGAAAAAAACATGCTTGCCAAATTTTCTTTATTATTTTCTGAGATTGAAAAGTCCACTTGTTCTACTAATTTTTAAACAGCTTTCATATTTAAGTTTTAAAAAAAGGAAGGTAAGTGAAAGATTCAAAATATATAACCCTAGGTTTTCACTTATATTATAAAAGAATAAAATTGAAATGATGTATATAGTGATACCTTGGAATCCAAACACCCCAAAACTCAAACAACTTGGAATCCAAACAAAAAAAAAATCAAGCAAATTTTGCCTCGAAATCCTAACGCCAACATGTTTTTCAGGTGGGATATATTGACTGAGGGCTGTAGCTTTATCCGATCGCTCACTCATTTGGAACTTGAATGTTTTGGAACTCGAACAGGGTTCTGGGACGAATTAAATTTGAATTTCAAAGCATCACTGTATATTTTGTCATTTTTTACATTATAGAGATAACATATTTACATCTAGAGGGAAATCTATTATTCTAGCACAAAGTAATCTTTCATGTCAACCCTAAATAACTTTTAAGTCATAACAAAAAAAAGAAAAAAAAAACATAGCTGTATACTTCCTAATTGTGAGGGTTTTCAAATAGTTCATTTCTAGCCAAACATGTTTCCTCTCCTACTGAAAGAAAATCAAGCAGTCTAAATTGAATTTTTATTTATTACAATTTCCTGAAATGTAGTTCTTAATGATTTCTGATATGCCTAAAGGCATGAATCTTAAACTACATTTTCCCCCCAACCAAATAACTAGAGAAATGAAAAAGACCCTTTTTGTTACTGGTATTAAATTTCCATTGTATACATTAATCTGCTTTCAGAGTATGTTCCTTTCATATATTTTCTATCAAGGGCCTGTGAAAAAGTCCTTGGTAGGTTATTTTTAATGAGCACTTGATTACAGTTGTGTATCCCCAGAGTGAGCATGTTTTCTACAAATAGCACAACAGCAAAGAGGCATGGGGGGCAGGAGTGGTGGAGAAAAGGTTAGCCATGGGCATAATTTTATTTCAAAAAATCTTTTTCAGAGCTTAGGAATGGTTCTGATTTCATAAAACCAAGGTTATGTTAAGGGCAATCTATTTCCATCTGGGTTTTTTAATGGAGATTGTAATCTTCATCAATTATTTAGTAGACTTCGTGTGTGTGTGTGTGTGTGTGTGTGTGTGTGTGTGTGTGTGTGTGCGCGCGCGCACACGAGAGAGAGAGAGAGAGAGAGAGAGAGAGAGAGAGAGAGAGAGAGAGAGAGAGAGAGAGAGAGAGAGAGAGAGAATGTGTGTGTTTAAGTTTTAGGGACACAGGGATAAACAGGAAAAAATAGAATGATAGAATTTGTGTTCCTAAATACCTTATTCAAAGCTTTGTTTAAATAGCTGCTTTAACAAGATAGCTAGTTGTCTTTGTAAGAGGCCTGTCTTTCTTCCCTTCTGCTTTAGAAGCATCCATCTCGCCTCATTTTGGAATATTCCTGGTAAGAATCCGCTGCCCACTGAGTTTTCCCCTGACAATCACTGCTGCTCCTTACCCTTGAAGCTTTGAAAGCCTGAGTAACATTAGCCTATCTAGCCCGGTGAAAATGTCTTTACAGATTAGTGTAATGTTAATACTGCTGGCTCCCTGCTTTTGACCTGAAGTGGAATATATTGCGCTGCTGCAGCAGATGGAATCGGCGTTTCATTGGGCTACAGAGATTGGTTGGCTGCCTGCCAAAAACTCAGTGCTCGTGGCGGTGGGGCTCCGGCTCAGAAAAGCAGACTTGAATCTATTCTCTGCTCTTGGGAGAGAAAACAAAAGTGTCACATAAGTTGGTGTGGAATCAAAATACATTTGTTAAGATCGTTCATCTGCAGATGTTTACCCAGCATTCGAAAAGTAATTGAATCTTTTGGTGTAAAATGGAGACATCTTTATTCAGTTTTGCTGAAAGACGTGAGACAAAAGCCAGAGCAAAGAAAAAAAAAAAAAAGACATTATCTGAACTCCATTTAACCTTCCAGTTGAATGCTGATCTCACCATCAGAATACAAATGTGTACATGTGGAGTGTTTAAAGTCTGTCTCCTTTTTTATGAGTACAAATAGATCTTGGTCTGAAAGAATAAACCAAATTCATACCAGTAAGTGAAAAAAAAAAAAAGAACTTGGTTATATAATGTGACACAGTTATCCAGACAGTTCTGAAACAGGGTCTACATCTCTGGGGAAATTGGGATGGGGGTTGGGGGAAGACCTGTGTCTTAAATTATCTAGACTAGCTCTGTTGTTGACTGCATCAGACAAGTGTCCAAGACCCTTGCTGGCTTTGTGTGCACAGAGAAAGCCTGCAGTCATCTTCTTCCCAAATAGATATGACCATTGATGGCTTCCTTTCCCCTGGAGCACTGAGAGCATTGGTTAAAAACTTTTAACAGCATCAGCTAAAAACTGGTGGTCAGATGTACAAATAAAAATATAGGACACCTATTTAAATTCAAATTTTAAATAAACAACTCATGATAGTTTTGTATAAGTCTATCCCAAATGCCGCGTGGACCACGATCTGTGCAATATCTGGGACATGTGTACAATGAACAAATTAATTGTTCATCTAAAATTTGATTTAATTCGGCATCCTGCATTTTATTTGGCAATCTCAAGATGTACTATTCATTGTCTTTTTTAATGTGGTAAGTGCCACCCCTACATACACACACATGCCCCTAACTTCCAATGAGCACACTTTTTTGTATTTATTCATCAGCTTATTTCTAAGTTAATTTAATCGTATTTTTGTCTCAAGTGCTAAGGTAATTTCTAAGTTTATTTTAATCATAATTTTGTCTCAAGTACTACTGCTGCCTTTCCACAGCAGTAAAACATATGCTGTTTGCTGCCTAAGTAGATGGGTAATGTAAGCTGTGATGTGGAAAGGATTCTTCTCTTATCCGTTCTCTCTGAGGCTGTAGTTACAAAAACATATATATGTGCTTTTATCTGTGATAAGAGCTACCATCTGGTAGCTGCAATGTGCACAGCTTACAATCTAAATTGCTTACACATATTATGAAAACACACAGCTTTTGTGTATGTTAAGAATACATATAGACAGTGTTCTAATAAACCAGAATATTAGATATTTGAATGTCAAATAGGTGCAAAATATAACAAAATTATGGACCAGAGCTATTCGAGCTGGCCTGTTGCCATGCGTGTATCTATGCCAGTCGCATTTTTGTGACTTTTTCATATTGCATTATTTGCCACCTCTTCCGATGATGTAATTATTTGAAGTAAATTAAATCCTTTGAATGAGAAAAGGACTTTGCTTCATTCAAGAAGTGGAAGCTTCAGGCCCAGGATACCCAGTCCCTGAGATGTGTGGTGCATGTATGTGAGCAAAGGGAGAGACTTGAGCCAGTGCGACAGAACATATAAATTTGAGTTACTTTGACCTTTCATCCAAGAGAGCAAGAAGAGAAATGCACTGGGAAGGTTGGTTTGTAGCTGTCTGGAGACTGATAAGCTGTAATAAAGGTGCACTCAGTTGCAATTCATCTAAAGCTTCCATTGCTATCATGCTCCTTTTTCGATTTTTGTTACCTCAAGTACTTATCTAAATCCCTTTCAATGCCAGCTTGAATGCACTTTGTGTTCTCTCCAACTGTGACTAGGGCTGTCTGTGTGTGTCAGTGTGCTGCAGCCCACACTCGTTCCCTTGTTTGACAAGAACCAATGCCAACACCTCATTAAGGATACGCCACGGAGCTCTCAGCTTTATCTTCGTCAACTGCTCCATTCCTAGCTTTCTGCCTACTTGAGTTTTAATGACATAGCCAACAGTTCGGTTCAGCGTTCCTCAGGCCCACCTATTTCCAATCTCAGTAACTCACTATGGAAAACAGCAATGGCAGATAGATGGTGGCCGTGTGTGCTCCATGTTGTGTGAAGAGTACAGGGAAACATGGTCACACTGCTGTCTGTATGTCACCTGCCCACTCCATGCCCATGATGGGCATGTGCAAAAGTGTTAGAGAGGAAATTCAGAAGGTGTCCTTCCAAAAAGTATTCAAAATTTTCCAAGCACCTAATTTACAAAGAAAAGGCCCATCTGATTCACTCTCATATTACATTATACTAAACATTCTAACTCAACTATGCAAATATAATTGTTCCCTAAAAGTGGCAAAATCAATTAAAATGATGCAAACTTGCAGCCAGTTAATTGTGTGTTTAAAATTTAAAGGATGACATCTTCATATATATTATATATTTGCACATATGTTTGGAGAGAGAGTGTTGGCCCTGTTTGTGTTTTATTCTCTATACTGTTTTGGGGTTTGTTTTTTTTTTGGATTATGCCCAAAGTGCAATCCTTTTCCTTAGAAGGTACTTTTCACTTAGTTTTTAAGTCTGTGCATTTGCATTTCTCTTTGGTCCTCTGACTGCTGGTTGAAGCTTAATGGTTTAAATGATCAGGGAAATGTCAGAAGGCATAGAACTCTCCCAAGACGATATGATTTGCTGAAAGTTCACTGAAATAAAAAATATCCAAATGCTGAGATAATTGTGTATATTATAGTTGTTGGTGTGATTTTTGATGTCAAAGGTATCTAAATTCAATAGGGAAAAAATGAATAATGTGTCTCATTTTCCATTGCTACTTCATTTTAATTTTGTTTTCTTTAAAATTATTCAACACCTTTTGTTCTGGCTGCAAAATCATTTCTTTTTTTAAATTCACTTGGATGCTTTGACTCCAGTCAAGCTTTTGTTTTATTCTTAACTGGTAATTCTGTATAACAAAAAAAACAAACAGCATTTTATCTGCAGACAAGGAGGGTTTAAATTACTCTATAGCAAAGGAAGACAACAATAGTAAATGTGACTAGTTAATCATTTATTTCACAAATATTCCTAAATTGGTCTCTGTGTTCCATCAACATGTGAGTTGCAGATTAGATAGGAAACATGTTAATTCCTTAAATGACTGGAGGTTAGAGTCCAGTTAAAGAGATAAGATAGCTTATATTGAACATCTCCCTACAAGACCTTTGGAAATAGTAAATCTCTGCAAATATCTTTAGAAAAGCCTTACATGGTACATACTTGTACCTTTTCTAAGTTGATCAACTCAGCTCGATCAACAAAAATAAATGAGAAATTGAGTCTCTTATCCACTTACTTTAAACCAAACACTTGTTCTTGCCCAAATTTTCTGAATAATTTAGATAAAATTTTGCTCAACCATGTTATTCAGGCCTGCCAGTAGACATGGCCTTCCTTCTGAATAGCACCCTGGCATGTCAGAAGTACTATACTTGATCTTAGCCAAAAGGCGGAGAAGCGATGGCATGTCAGAGTTAGTAGCAATATTGTCTGCTCTTGTCACCGCTCCCTCCAGGGTATCAAGCTAATACTTTTGATGTCTCCCCTGATTAGCATTGTTGTTCTCAGTAGTGGTGATGGGTTTGTACTGGACCATCTGAACTCTGTTATAAGACACTCTGAGAGACCATAGTCACTCTTGGCAAGATGACTATGGAGAGATTTGTGTGTGTCTCATGACCACAAAGATGAGTATTTATTATATCTTCCCTGTGGTAATTAGACCAAATTGAAATCATCAAAACCAGCTTTCTCTCTAATTGGTCCAGCTCCTCAGAGAAGGTATTCTAAATTACTGTCTTGCTCAAAAAGTGCCAAATGCAGATTTTTCAACAGGCTTTATTCACGTGAGAGTCTGAAGGACTGGAGATGATCAAGCTATGTCTTCTGTTGTAGGCCCACTCCTAAACAGGTGCCTTGGTAGCTGGGTAAATAAAATAAAAAATATCCACATGATCAAGATCTTTCAGTTCTA